>JBBPTO010000753.1:0-23150 GCA_038094155.1 Pulveroboletus cf. aberrans
GGCGCCCTTGGCGCGGGGGGATTCCCTTGAACCTGCGACGGAGGGACAGGCAACGGGGGGGGCCGGGAATTCAAGTCTGTTAGAGCCGGATGGTCAGGCGCAGAGGGTATGCGACGATACTGCGGAGGGACAGGGGGAACAGGAGTATAGGATCCGCTGCTTGGAAAACCCGCATCAATCTGTTGGGGAAAACTCGAGGACGGCGGGATAGCCACCGAGTACCGACGATCTCTCTGAAATTGTCCAGGCTGGGGCAAAGGTCTGGACCCAGTAGTAGAGGAAGCACTAGGTGCAGCCGAGGACGGAGTTTCAGAGTGCGGTGATGGCGTGGTAGGAATGCGTACTGAGTACATTTGAGGCTGTGGGAACGATGTTACATATTCTACGGACTGCGTAGAGAACGGCACATGTTCGTGACCCAATGGCGTCGGTTGGTATGAAAGGTAGTCAGGTGCTTGTGAGGTGCTTAATGAGTGGGAAATTCGACGAGACGGAGCACTTTGTGGTGGAGCGGGTGGTGGGGAGGCTACAAAAGAGGTTGATATTGGCGGGACGGTTGCAAGTCCATGGTGTGCGTGATGAGGCGAATATCCAGTGTGCGGAGGTGGATTGGGAGATGGTGAGTGGGATGGATGGCGTTGTGCGACGCCGAACGTGGAAGGCTCAGGCGAGTGTGACACAGATGCGTAGCTGGACGTGGTGGGAACATTGGGAGTGGGTACAAAACCGGATGAAGAGCTAGGTATACTGTATCTGGGACCATGATTCCGGGCGGGAGGAGGGGTATGACTGGAGACCGAGCCGTTTTCATAAGTTGAGTAATGAGAAGAACCGAAGCTAAGCCGGGCCCGCGGGGTTGTTGGAGTAATCGCGTTGTCATACATAAGGCCTTCTGGTTGGCCTTGCTGCTGCTCGTAGGACTGCGAGCCAGGTAGTGGTAATGGATGAAACCCCGATGAGGTCGACGGTCGTAGTGTCTGCTTCGAAAAAGCATATCAGACAACGAACATACATGGGAAGGGAAGTAAACGAACTGGGTGGTTGTCTCGCGGTCGATGGTCCATCACGCTGAGCTCTCCGAAATCGCCGAGTAGTTGTTCCACAGGTGACATCACATTCTTCTGCTCGTACGGAGGTGCATACAGTTCGGGACGCGAGCCGGAGGCACGGAGAGACGAGGGCAAGGAATCAAATGGATGGGCCGTGCTGGCTGGGGTTGGGTGGGCGTTCCCGTTCGATGAAATACTGCCGTCGGCCGGCACGAATGAACCAGGTCCACCGTAATTGTTGTTGTTTGACACCATTGACTTTCGTGAGGTTTTCTTCTCTGGAGGAGGTTCCTGGATGACAGTGGAATCAGTGTACCTATCGAAGAACTGGGACGTACATTGGACCAAAACGTCAGCTCAAGATACACTTCACCTGCGTACTTGTCTTTGTTCATGAGAGTGAACCACTCTGACGCCGCGTCAGCATGATTGATCTAGAACTGACAATCATTGACTTGCCATCCGTCTCACCCTTTGTAAGAGCCTCAGTGAGATCAACAAGCGTCTCCCCAATGAAGTCCGGATCGCGTGGGTCATCCGCGTAACATTGAATCCTCATGAAACTCCCTCCCTTGATCTTTTTTGGCCCCTTCTTCTTTGGAGGCAACGGTGGGGGAATGTCACTCCCTGGTGTGGACCGAACGAGACCAGCCTCTACATCCTCAAATATGGTAAACCGGAATTCTTCGTCCCACTCCGGGTGCTGGCCACCGCGCTTGATCACTTTGGTTCGCCGTTTCTCCTCATTCAGTGTCACCAGGCAGTATGGAGCCTGTTTTCCAATATGCCTTTTATTGGGCAAGTTTTTCTGCCCTGGCTGTCAGAAGGTTAGCCCGGAAGTTCGAGACAGTGCCATACCGCCTTGAGCACGACGACGATGAGAGTTCCGATCTCGTGCGATGCGAAAGACATGGATTGGACACTGGACGATAATAGACGAAAAGAAGGAAGATGAAGAAGCGTGTGTCCTGCTGTATGAGTCAATTCCAAACTTCAAAGCGACATCGATGTCGACGAGAATCTGCAGCTCCCACAAAACAATGCAGGTGGCTGTGCCAATGAAATTTGCCCATAAGTGTACAAAACGCTGTGTTGGCGACGCTACATAAGACGATTTGCATCTATCTACCCCCCTGGCGTGTAACGCTCAGGACTGTCAAACAGGAGGTGGGGCTTTCGTTGAGCCAGGTCCAAGATCATCTCGCTGAAGTAGCTATTGGCCCACGCAAACCATGATCGGGTGTACTCGCTCCCATTGTAAATATTAATTGACTCGTGTATCAAGCCAAGCCCTAAGGTGTTCTGCAACGACCTGCTCTGTTCATATCCAAAAATAAAAGTCGCAGGACTCACATTGACAATCAAGTATAACGACTCCAGTATCTCGTCGTCGTCGTCGCTGCCGAATATATTGGCGACTTGTGACATTGGCCACGGATTCCACGCATCAATATGAGGACCGCTGTGGGTAAATGGTTGAGATTCGCATTTCACAGGTCCAGGTCACTAACCCAATGCCGCTGAAGTTTTGGCCCTTGACATAATATGGATTTTTGGGGGACATCAACGTCCTCTTCGTCTTGACATAGGTAGGGTCATTTCTGTCAAGAAAGCCCAGGTAAGGGAGCGACAGGAGAGACTAAAAAAGTTCAGATACATCCACTTGAATCAAAATATGCCCATTCCACCCACCGGGACATTGGCATCGTCCATCATGTAGACGGAACCAAATCCTAGAATGGTTGTTGGTCAACTGACCATCGAAGTTCTCCACAACTCACCATTAACCTCGTATGCGAAGACATTGTCAATGATCTGGGCATGAATGTTGACCAAGATTGGTTGCGATTGTAACATCTAAACCTACACCATGCCTATAAATGGCTTGTCTGATGCTCTGGCTCCATTTCTTGGCTTGGGCGCTGATATTAGCTGCAATACCAACATCATCAAGTATTGCGGCCAAGTTGATCAGTTCAACACTAAGCATGGCATTTGCTGGAACAAGAAAGGCTGGTCCAAACAATCGGTTGGCTGAGCATCAATATTATTATCGTAGTCTTACCGTAGACGGACAAATCGTCGGAGGGGCGATGACTGGTCCCGACCATACCTGTGTGAGCTTTGGGCTCGCCATTCCCATCATTATTGACCAGACCGGGAAGAGACCCTGGAAGCCCAGTCCAGTTGTAATACGAGATGAAATTGAAGTTAACATCAAATGAGGGTTGAGATTGCTCGTTCATAACACGGAAGATCTGATCGATCGCAGAAAACCCTGTGCAAGGGTAAGTATTCGCTAGCAGAGAAAAGGAGCAAAGACTCACAATCAGCATTCATCATAGACGAGTCTTTGGTTGCTTGATAGTAAGACGCAGATAGTTTTATGAAGCTACATAACGAATCGAGCTCATACTAGATCACTCAAACGTTCACACTGCTCTAGTTATCCCATCAACAGAATTCAGACATACCTTGCATTCAAACACAGTCCGGTTATCAGCAGGGCTTACAGGATCGGTCGATCAAAATTTCGTCATAAAGTAGATGCAACTCACGGGTTAACGACCACGTGGTCAGCCCATGCATTGTGAGAGGGAGGTAGACCGCTTTCTGGAGGGGGCTGGAAAGCACCACAGTAGGGATGTCCAGAAACATATCGAGCCTCATTATTGATGACAGCCTTGACAAGGGTGGCGAGTTCCCGGTCCATTGGGAGAAGAGCACGGTAGTGAGCAAACTATATTATTTTCATGAACATGGGGAGATATCTTGAGCTCAGGGACAAACCTGGTTTCCTGTGTCTCGAAGCCACTGCGCACTACCGAGACGACGTCAGTGGGACATCTATTTGTCACGGATTGGTCGTACGAGATGTCTCCAGTGACGACAAAAGCCAAGTTTTCCTCCTGTGTGCCGAATTAATATCCAACGTCATGTTTTGACCAGCTTCATACCTTGCTGAAATATTTGACAGTGGTGTCTTGCAAGCCATTCGATATCAATCACGCATCATTACGACTCACCGGAGAACACTCACCAAGAGTGTTTGGAAAGGTGTTTTCGAATAGACGTGCGACGTCGGGATCCTTTAAACGCGCTTTCATATCAGAAATGACTTTCTATGAAAGGAACGTCAGAGAAGTCGACGTAGAAGAGATTCTGACACCATCCACCTCGACATACGTGCTGTTGAATGTGCGACACGCGGGGACAGGTCGCATGTATGGCAAGCCCAAAGGACCCGCGGAAGGGTCGCCGTGTGGTGTCTAGACGATCATTTAAGGGTGTCGAACCAATGCCTAGAAGTTATTAGACTGGACACGTACTTGTGAATACGTAGAATAGTCTGGACAGCCTGAGCCCGAGCTGCCATTGAAAGTACCCGTAATGAATAGCGCTGCGAGGGATAGCTTGTGAAAGCCGAAGCTGGCGTCGTTCGCAAGGCTCTCCAAGCGTTTCGTATAAGGAGAACAATCCCATGCCACATTCGAGCAAATCTTTTCTATAAATTCAATCAACACCATCGACCAACGAAGAAGTTTTGACGAAACTGCAGAAAGAACAATAGTAGAGGTTGGAGGTTCAACGTTAACGTTCAGGCGTACACGCTAATCGGCAACAAGAATTGAAAAGCCATGGCTAATGCTCAAGCGAGGACAAAATATGCTAGTGTACGCAAACACGGAGTGGCCTATTTACCGAACTGACGAGTGTACCATAGTCATACAGTATCGTCAGATGAGCTGATGGGCTGCCCAAGGAATAAGAAAGAGTGTCAGTGGGGAGCGTTCGACATTAGCATCCAGCGATATACGTCGAGTGAAAGAGAGATGTTCCGTCGCAGGTACGTCAATCTTGGAACAGGGTTTTCAAGACTTCTGCACCTCTCGACCGTCCCAGCGTAGATGGTGCGTCTTCTTCACGCCCTCGAGTCCTGAAGCGTCCCAACTCTGGCTGGCTTCGGTCACCTTCGGCGCCAGCTTCACTACTAGGAGGCACACCTGCATCCTCAGGCTCCATTGGGGATTCCACCCCTACCAGGCCTTCAACCGCGCTCTCGTTCGCCTTTTCATCATCCCCATCCTCCGGCCAGCCGGTCTTCATACTGTAGCTCGCCCACATACCCCTGTTGCCCGCGTTCAGTCCAGAATTACTCCCGAGAATCCTGGCACTCCATCCACTGACTTCGCTATCCCAGCTTCCTCTCCTCGAGCTTCTAGGTCTAAGGGCACGAACGCTGGCGTCGATGTCCCGCTCCCCATCGATATCCAGGCGATCATCATCTGCAAGAAGGAATTGACTGGTATTCTCCCCTTCTGGGTCTCCCAAGATACTACCACCAAGGTGCGAGATGGAGTCGCCACCTCCAATCAAGCCAGATAGGGTCGCGGACCTCAAGGAACCAATAGTCATGCGCGATCCAGGTATCGCATAGGCCGAGGAAGCGAGGGTGAGGACCGAGGCATTATCAAGTGGCGGTGAGGAGGGGCGTGGATTGTTCCGCGGATGATGCGCCGTATGGAGCGGTGCTTGGAGGCCATGTACGCTGTGTCCCAACGGCACAGAATTTGATGGAACGAGATTTATTTGCGTCGTAGAGGAGGGTGGATGTAAGACAGAATGGGGAGAGGGCGTGAGAGCAGAAAATGTGATAGATGCACCACTGCTAACCAAGCCACCATTGGTGCCAGTAGAAGATGAACGAGCATGAATCGCATGGCGTGACGAGATCTGCGATACCGGAGTCACAGGGACCTGTGCAATGTGCCCAATTCCTGCAGGTGCCAAATCAACGCTAAGGACGGTGGTTGGTTTGGTACTAGCTGCAATACTGCGGAAGGTCCGAGGATGAGAGATATACGATGAAGAAGAATGGGAAAGGGAAGGTGATGGAGGGGAGCTGGGGGGCAGAGGACGTAATGACGCATCCTCATCAGCCTCGAGGGCACTTGCGGGCGACCACATCGAATCACGGGCTAGAGATGAGCGCCGGGTGGAGGTATCCATGTTATCATCGTCGCCAGAAAGCAGAGACTGATTGTACTCAGTCTCCGCGTCGTTGAGGGAGATGGTACGTCGTTGCGACACCGCAGATGGAACACCCCTCCTGTGATGGAAGGCACCCTGCCGCTGCGATGGGGCAGGGTTAACATTAGGCAAAGGAGAAGAAATGGATCGACCACTGGGTCGTGAACCGGGCACCATCGTGACACCGAGATGACTCTTGGCGCTTGGCATAGTCTTCTGTGCAACGTTCAAGACATTTCCATCTGGCATGCTCCTTGCCCTGGCAGACCCGCCGAGTTTGCGCTGGAACCAGTTGATGATTGGTTTACTAGAGCGATGAGGCACTTTCTTAGGATACAGCTGTTCCGGCGCTGGTGTCTGCTTCGACGTGAGCGAGACCCTGCGAGCACTGGACTGGGGGTGATCCTGCTTTGTCTGCAAGCCGTCTACACTCCCCAGCTTGGACTGAAACTTGTATGAGTGGGGATCCTGAACCCTCGTAGGAGCCATCGTAGTAGTAGTCGGCAGAGGCATGCACGACCGAAATGAGTCTTGAGTAATACTCCGGAGCACTACTCGGCGAGAAGGCAGGGGGAAGGATGAAGCATCACTCAGTGCTTCGCCACGCCAGGCGAATTACTTCAAGTCCGACCCCGGATGCAGTAACGCCTCAAACAAGATTCGCATTGTTTCTAATTGCTAGTCTACACATGCATGTTCACCATTCCGTCTTCTTGCTCGCCTTCACTGGGACGACTGGAATCTTATTCCCCTTATAACCGAACCCATCTAGCCATGGCCAGACGGCGCTCCTGTGCTGTTCATATGTATCAATGGCATCTTCCTTTTCTAGTGTTAGTGCGATATCATCTAGGCCATTCAACAGGCAGTGGCGCCGGAAGGGATCCACCGTAAAGCGGATCGTTGGCTTGCCGTTATTTCGCCTCACTTCTTGTTTCTCGAGGTCTACCTCGAGCTCCACACCAGCTTCTGCGTCTGTAGCAAGGTCCTTGCACTCCGTTTGAGAAAGCGGTAAGGGTAGCATCCCGTTTTGCATAGCGTTGTTCCGGAAAATCTCGCCAAAGCTTGGAGCGATGACACAGCGGATTCCAAAGTCATTTCTGCATCTCGCAACCGTTAGCACCTAGAAATAGGCGACCAGAGCTGGGAAAGAAGACCCACAGGCTCCATGCAGCGTGCTCCCGAGAGCTGCCGCAACCAAAGTTGGGCTCGGTGACGAGGAGGATTCTCGCTTCGTCATATGGGGCACGGTTCAGGACGAAGTTGGTCTTCTCTCCCGTCTTGGGATCGAAGCGAAGAGCATAGAACAATGCGTTGGATAGACCTGTACGTTTCAGCGTTTTGAGAAATTGTTTCGGAATGATCATGTCTGTGTCAACGTTAGCCATGTGCAGAGGCGCTGCTACTCCTTTGACAACAACAAATTTCCGTGTTCCAGGGCCCGAGGATTGAGGGAGTTCTGCAGAAGACCCGCCAGATGCATGAGTGAGAGGCTGTGGAGGAGGGAGAACAGGATCGGTCAAGAATTCGTCAGGGCTCGTTTGCTTGAGGATGGGGCCTTCAGTGGTTCCGGCGGTTGGGCCCAACAATTTCCGAACATCACTAAGCTTGCCCGAAATGGCTGCCGCTGCCGCCACGGCAGGACTGACGAGATGAGTGCGCCCACCGGCGCCTTGACGACCTTCGAAGTTGCGATTGCTTGTGCTAGCGCAGCGCTCGCCAGGGGCCAGCTGATCTGGGTTCATACCCAAGCACATCGAGCAACCAGCTTCTCGCCACTCGAAACCGGCCCGCTTGAAGATGGTATCCAGTCCCTCTGCTTCTGCATGCTGCTTAACCAGTCCCGAGCCAGGAACAATCATGGCATGAACATTCGGTGACACCTTCGCACCAGGACCAGCAGCTAAGATGACCCGAGCAGCGGAACGAAGATCTTCGATGCGGCTGTTGGTGCAAGAACCAATAAAGACTTTGTCCAAGGCGATCTCTTCTATGAGGGTATTCGCTTGGAGACCCATGTAGGTTAAGGCCCGCTCCGCAGCGGCGCGCTTAGCCGGGTCTGACATCGCCGTAGGATCTGGAACAGAACCAGTAATGGGAACAACATCTTGAGGAGAGGTACCCCACGTTACAGTGGGTGGTATATCGGTGGCATTGATCTTTACTTCGATATCGAATTTTGCGTCGTCGTCACTCTTGAGTGTACGCCAATAAGCAACAGCGCGGTCCCAGGCTTCGCCCTTGGGTGTCAGGGGACGATTTCTGAGGTATTCAAAGGTAACTCCGTCCGGTGCAACCATGCCAGCACGGGCACCAGCCTCGATGCTCATGTTGCAGACACTCATACGAGCTTCCATGCTGAAGTTGCGGAAGACGGAGCCAGCATATTCGATAACATGACCTGTGCCTCCAGCAGTTCCGATGAGTCCGATGATATGCAGGATGACGTCCTTCGAGGTTACGCCCTCAGCGAGGTCACCGTCCACGGTGATACGCATGTTCTTTCCCTTTCGTTGCAGTAAGGTTTGAGTAGCAAGGACATGTTCGACCTCGGATGTCCCAATGCCGAATGCCAAGGAACCGAACGCGCCGTGAGCTAGAAAAGGGGATGGATGAGTGACTGCAGAACCTTGATAGTATGCGCGTACTGGAGGTGTGCGAATCACCACAGACACATGTTATGCCTGGGAGCTGTAGAGCAGTCATCGTCAAACAACCTGTGACTACGATACGATGTAACTCCTTACCGTGAAACCTTGTTCGGGTCCAATGACATGCACGATCCCTGTTCTTGGTCAATAACCACGCTTCCAGAAAATCAGAACCACGTGCCTTGACGCCGGTCAGTTAACCCGAAGTATGTGAGTCCGAATGCTTTTACATTCTCTTCGACGGCCAAACATTGTGCACGGGAATCAGGTTCCGAGACGAACGTGGCGATGGACTTGAAATTTTTGCGGGAGATTGTGCTGCTGTCGAATCAGAATCTCGATCTGTTTCTGCACAATTGCGCGAGGCCACTCACGGAATGTTATGATCGACAGTTGCCAGAGTGCAGTCTGGACGACGGACGTTCCGCCCTGTGGACCGCCTGCAAATGCGATTAGACGACGGGATAATAATGATGATATGAGGAAACGTACAATCCCTCAAATGCCTGAGGGCTTGTAACCTCGTGAACGAGATGACTGCGAAGAAGGTTCATCATCAGGTTTATTGTCGAGACTAGCGCACGTACCGATCGATATAGATAAGGGCTAATCCGTCCTCCATAACATCGCTGAGGTACAGTGAGGTCCGTGACAATTGATGTGGGATATCACTCACACGACATGGTCGTCCCAGATTTTATCGTACAATGTGCGGGGTCTGGCGATGGAGCCTGGCATTGTTGTTGTGAGAGAATCTGATAGCTATCGAGTGAGAGAAGAAAGTGCAAATTAGAACACCATATAAATAAGAATAGAGATTCGATCCATACTCGGGTCCGGCTTGCAGGGTTATCTAACCCGCGGACAATCTCGGCCGACCGTGACACATCGGCCGATGGTCCTAATTTAAGTTGATCAATTGTGTGCAGAACAAGAAGATAACAACATCAGAGTGGGATTGCTACACATGCTTAGAACCCACCTGATTAAATGTTCCGAAGCTTCGTGCAAACATTAGTTGTACGTGCTTCTTGGTCATTCAAAGGTCAAGACCTTGAGGTGCCGAAGGATCGAGAACAGGGTTGTCGCCCATGTATCCCTTGATTCCCAAAAGGAATTGCCTGCACCGAAGACACGTATACTATCAGTGGGCCAGATATGACCAGCCTGTCAGTATTTTGGATGTAGCTCGCCCAACGCCTCTCCGTTTCTATTATTTTCTGGACCAAAATGTGCGGTGTTAACGACTCTACAACGTGAGCTGTAGATCAGATTTTTTTAAAAACAGAGTGGACCCCGGTGAGCCAGGTGGTGGAGGGTATGGAAATGACTAGCCCCCGTCACGCTTGGTCACGCTGGTATTCAATCCCACTGCTCAGCATCCAGAGCGTAGCACTATATAATATGGAATAGAGATTGATTGGTACTCCTCAGTGTCACGCTGTCAACACATGAAGACGATAAATCGCTGTTCGCGAGGCCGGAGAGTGCCGAACCCAAACTGCATAGTTTTTCAGCCACAACTTGCTCACCCAACCCCAATTAAGTCTTCGACTCGGAGGAGACGCCATGGCCAAGTCCAAGAAGTGCGCACCTCCTCATTGCTTAGAATTCATGCTGACCCTTTTCCAGCCACACCAACCATAACCAAATTCGCAAGGCCCACCGTAATGGTATCAAGCGTCCACAGACCAACCGAACGCGCTCGATGAAGGGGGTACGTGCGCACTCGCCGTCTGTTCCAGTGATAATGCTTATCCTGCCTAGGTTGACCCTAAGGTATGCTAAACCCGTTGCCTACGCGGAATAATGATCCTCACTTTGTGATTAGTTCCGCAAAAATGCACTTTACGCACTGATTGGATCTGTACGCGATTTTTCTTTATTCGTGGCACTCTTCTTATCCCTCGCTAGCGAAAAGCACGCTCAGAGCAAAAGGAAAGTTCATGATCTCAGTGGACCCCCTCTTCTCCCCTTATTGCGCTGCGACGACCAGTCACCGCAGATCTGTCGATCAGTCTACACATGTAACACCTATTGCTTATCGTGACTATGCGATATGACTGGGGCATTAGAGTAACATTGCGTTTCAACGTTCATCGCGATCGAGATTCCGGGGTAAGCGAATAATCTCCAAATTTCTCCCTCCGACTCGCCTGCAAGTTTCGTGCGTTCCGATCGAGAGCAGCCTGCAATCTTGCGGCCTACAAAGAGTCAGGAAGATCTCATAGATATTGTCAATGGGACTCGCCGCTGCATCTTCGGGTCGAAGTGCTCCCTTGGCCATGTTGTGTTTGCCATACTTCAATTTCTTGACTCGCGTTGTTTGCACTCTCCTCCCCGACGCACTTTCCTCAAGTAGAGCCTCGCACTCTTCCTGAGTGGCTATGTAACCTTGTAATAGCGAAAAGAACTTGTGACGCAGGACAATCTTGATCCTCTCCAATGCATGGGCGCTATACCACCCATCTCGTTCCTGAAGGGGATGAGGCCGCAGCAGTAGGATAGTGCGATGCTTACGTCGCATGTTTCACGCAAGTCGTCCTCGCCTTCAATCATCACTTTCAACATGGGGTCGTGTATGTCACAGAGCTGGAAGGCTGCTGTTTCCTTGGTGAGTGTAACGCCATCAAATACGTGCGACTTGCTGGTAGAGTGGTCAGTGTTTATAGGTCACACGGGTAAAGGAAAAATGATAGTTACCGTCGCTCCACATCCAATGCTTCCTCTTGTTCAACGGACCTGGTGATATATGTGGTCGCTGACCTCCCCTCCTGTCTCCGAGTGACGATGGAAACCCTGGACATCGGATGATTTGCGTTACGGAAATAGATACGCTGGTAGCTGTCGGATTTGTGAGGCAATTTAATGACCAACTCTTTAATGAATGCTTACAATCGCGCCTCTGGATTCTTTCTTGGGTCGTACTTGAGCCGAATAAGGGTATCCCGCCAGGGTCCGTCCTGAAACGTATAGCAGACAAGAGGAAGTAAAACTTTAGAACTACGAGACGTGAGATGCGTTGACCAAGACAAAAGAGCCTCTTTACTTGTGTATCTCTCTGACCTCCACGGAACTGAACTGATTGTACAGAGCAGCACGTGTCCAGACGGGACGGTCTTGCACCAACTAACCAACATATTAGCTACGACGTCAGGAGATTGCAAAGAACTCTTATAACCTGCGTGACGCGCTCGAGGAGTTCCGGTTTTACCTGATTTCGGGCCTGTTGCACGGCGGGAATAGGATTTTCCGGGACCTATAAAGTATTAGACGCGCGGGGGGGGAGGGGGGTCGACCCATAGAGCGACCAACATTGAGATCTCCAAACGTAACTGTTGCGGGCCCATATCCCTTCCACCGACCTTTGTTTATCAGTCGCTTGTGTTCCTCACCAGTTTCTTCGCTGATGACAGTAGTGGCCATCGAGGCAGGGTTTGGCTTGAAGCTGCCCATAGTAAAGCCTACGTCACGAGGAGAGGATCGAGCGACTTACTTGTAATTCTGAGGGATACCCTGTCGACTGAATATTGGGGGTGGAAAAAGCCTCAGATTACTCCACGTAGCGGATGATTCGCCATCTTTCACGAGACCAGGGTCGATGTTGGGATCACCCCCTGTCGAAGAGGAGACGACGTAGTCTTCTTTCTCTTCGGGAATGACGTACTGCCGAATAGCATCGACTGTCGACATATCAGTGCAATCCCTATGGTCACCCGACGTTAGCCTACCGTCCATTCTGTCCATCGCCAGACGCAGCTGCGCGACGGGATCTGACATATCGGGTTGAAACTGATAATCTGCCATGGCTACCCTCGCAGTGAACGGTCGTAATAATATGGGCCATGGTCAGACTCACTGCGAAATCGGGCTGTCTTCAAGATGACACCCAGTGGTTCTGCGACGTACTCTCCAACGATACCATCATTACCCACCCTCCGGCGCTTTCTTTTCGTGACCTTGAGCAGAATGTTGCTTGTCCCGACGACATCTCCTGGTATCGGATGTGCATAAGGGTTGCCGTAGCGAAGATTCAGCTCCAACAAAGTTTCGTTTCTTGCGGCGGTCCGCTTAAACGCGTTCTCGAGCTTGGACGTGCCGCCAAGGTTATGGACTGCAATGGGCACGGATGAATGCTGAACGTAGCCTGGATATTCGACAGAATAGAAATGTGTAGCAGGGAGGGGAAGCTCAGGCGCCTCAGTTGGTGAAGACGTTGGTTGCTCGGCGTCCATGGTGCGGGATCGGATCAACGTTGATTAGCAAATGCCACTAGGTATCCTTAATAGAGTGAACTAAAAGTAGGCAGCTTAGAGCATAACCGTCACCTCCGGGCAGCTCCTAACATCAACAGACAGTCTCATCAGCCCCCTCGAACAGTACCGGCTAGTTACCACCGGTCTTCTTCTGCAAATTTCTCCACGCACTCAAGAGTTCCTGCAAAGGGAGGGTAAAACCTCCGGTCTCGTTTGGCTATGTCCTTTCAACTTACTTGGTCCGCCAAATCGACGCCAGCCTTTTCGAGTTCCTCCTTGAGTTTCTTACCTGCCTGACGAAATTCTGCGTTGGACAATAACTGGAACAGCTGCATCGACGTCGGGCCCGTAGTTGGGTCAACTCCTGTGGAGTTGCCTGCAGTCAACGCGACGCGGGAGCCACGCCAGGCGTGCGCACCTTTCTCATGCATAAGCTGTTGGATCCCCTCCAATGCTTTCACGGCTTCCGGACTGCTCAGCAACTTTCGAATGGCAGGCAGGTTGGCCACCTCCTCAAAACTGCCCAAGCTCGAACCGAGCTCCGACGGTCTTTTTATTCTAGCATGTGCCCGAGACGTGAGTGAAAACGAGCGAAACGCGGGTTGTGATTGTGCTGGCCGGCTTGCGAGCGATGTAAGGTGTCTGAACGTGATCATGTCGTTGGGCAGAAAGTTCCACGCCACAAACGCGTCGAATAACGGACGTGTGCCCTTCCCACACCCACTCTGCCAAATGGATAACGATTATTTCTCGATTGAGGCGATCCTTGCAGAGAATCAGGTAGGTATCTTGTTCACCAAGTCGACAGCCACTGTACATAACCTTGTAGAAAGTACAATGTACCTTCAAGATAGATATACCCGACATGGGGCATCTCGGCGGGGGTTCTGACAAAAACGTATGCCTTTATCAGCAGTCCAGTATCATCACGCTCAGCAGGAATTCCAACAGATCAAGGCCTTGTCAAAGGTCCAACTTCCGATGTGGTTGGCATATATCTTCATCTATTCGTGGGTCAGGACACACGATTCATTCATCCATCACCCTATGACCTCAGCAGGGACTGGGCTGATGTGGCTGCACCGGGAGCTTTTGGTACCAGAGTTAGGAATGCGCTCAGAGCAGAGCCTCGGAGCGTCAAGCTCTCAACGCTCGTCGGCGCAGGTGGGTTATGGTATGGCTTTGGAAAGACGATCATGGAGATGTAAGTGAACGGCAATTGTGTCTAATTGTCATGCTAGTCCCATCTCTAGATTATCAGAAGACCAGAGCCGTGAAATGGAGGCAGTCCTGACGCAGGTGTGTAGCTGTCACATGTGGTGATGTTTCTTGGCTCTGAAAATGACCTTCGTCAGGCGCTCCGTGGGCGTCTCACAGAAGTGGTCGATCAAGCACAACACTTTGCAGCTCTGGGTCCTGCAGGAGGTGGAGGGGCCAGTAGCGACGCGACGCAATCGTTCAGAGAAGGCCTTGACGGGACAGAAAGAGAATGTGAGGTCAAACTCTCGATTGTCATCCCATTGCGCTAATGCGTTGGCAGTATTCTTATTGGCACAAGAAAGCGCCAAACGAACAAAACGGTGGTATGAGGGTGGTGACAGAGCGCGCCGATGATTGAGAACGGAACGCCTTCATGGCGCATAACTATTCGTCCTTTTTCTGAGCGACCGCCTCCCAAGCGGGCAGCATTTTGAGCTCCTGCACGAACCTACAACATCCTGAGCGCAGCCATTACGGAAGAATTAATTCACATGTACCATTTTATGCTCACCCATAGAGCAATCTCGATGGCCATCAGGACAAAGAAATGGACATTGCCATTGGTGATATATGCCGACCAGATGAAGACAGAAAAGAGAAGAGCAAAGGCGCAATCAACCGCAAGTAAAAACGAGGGGTGTAACGAAGACCCTGGCTTGAGAATGAAGGAAAGGAATCCTGATGGACCAGTGTCAGATTCAGCAGACATATTGTTCGTGGCCAAGAGACACAGCAAACTCGTCAATGGATACAAACACCAGTCAACAACACTATAGATCGAAATTCTCTACACCATCTTGCCCGATACGACGCAATGCGAGAACAGGCGACTCCGAGTCGGTTTGTGCTGGGATGTGGGACCAAGTCAGGATGTCACGAACTCGATTCAAAAGCTCGACCGACATTGGAACGTAGCTGACAATTCGAAGTACTTTTCAACGAAAAAGAGTACAGACTCGGGTCTGGGGCCATCCTCAGAGTCGTCATGCTCGTCAAGAATGCTCTTAGGCGGTGTCCGCAGGACGGGAAGTTTGAGGTGATCTAGTCGACTGTCGAAAATCACAAGACTCGCGGGTGGTGGTTTGGACCCGTGGGTACATAAAAACTCGATGGTCGAGAGTGCATGGGTGATCAGCAAGAGATAAGAGGATATGGTGTATCTTGTGTGGGACTTTCAATGGGATGGATAGTGGCAAGCACATCGACATCAACTCACTCTCCTTGTTCGGGCAAGAAATACGCGGAAAGTTCGTGCATTACGATCAGTGAGGGTGTTCGGTCGAGGGTTACGACTGGGACAGGTGACGGAGAAGCGTTGTGCGTGCGGAGCATGCCAAGGATCGCAACGAGGCGCTGAGGGTTAAGGGGATAGCTGTGAACGAAAGGTCACGAGCGGTGTATAGGTGATGAAGTCAAGCGCCAGACAAGATGGTGACCCTCGAGCTCATGCTTGCCACAGACCCGGTTCCGGATTGCTTGATGAGCCACGGGTCATCCTTGAGCGCCTGGAGGAGGGAGTCGCGCGACGGGGTGAAAAAGATGGCGTGGTCTGGGGTTGGGACGGAGAGCGAGAGGTGTACAGGCGCGGCGGGGGGGTAAGGACCGTGCACGACGAGAGACCGGAAGGATGGCAATGACGAGAGACGCATTTCGCTGGTCTGTCACGTGTGGCTTGCCATCCTGTGATCATGGCAGGCTTGATAAAGATCCGCTCTTCATCACCCTCCTCCCTTGCCCTTGATCCCCCATGTCCACCCTCACTGCCTTATCAGCTGGCGCCCTCTTTCTCGAGTCTACTCAGCTCGCAGCCCAGTTCACTCCGGTTCCCTGGCTCGCACCTGCGGTCGGCTTGCTCAATACTCTTGTAGCAATGATCAAGCAGGCGAATGCCAACAAGTGTGCCTTACGGCAACTCCAGGATCGCTGTATTAGCTTCTTGGTCGTTGTTCGACAAAAAGGTGATGATGCGTCCCCTCTAGAACAGCAGAGGCTGGCCGCTGGCGTTGAGAGGTCTCTTCTCCGTGCACACCGCGTCTCTTGGTTCTGATGACCATTTCACAGCACGCTTCAAAGTGTCTTTGGCCGTCTGGAACGTTGGTGTTCGAAAAGCGCGTTCGAGCTTTTCATCAAGCAAGCCGATTTGGCTGCTGCGATCCAGGACTGTCATATGGAAATCAATGACAGTTTGACGAAACTTCAGGTGCGTTCGAAAGATGTTGTTTTTCCTAGGCTGATCCCCTTGCCAAGGTCACTGCAGCATTAGACACCGCGGTTTGGCAGTCCGAGTTCAAGGCAAACAACGAACGTGACCAAGCAGAAATTCTCAATTATCTCTCGGATATCAAGAATACCCAATCCATCATCGCAATGACCCAACATCAACAAGGCAATGACATAAAGGCTATCATGGCACTCATGCAACAGGTTCGTGTGTCTTGTCGCCGAGCCGTTTATTCTGTCCTGACCTTAACACTTAGAATTTATCGACCACTCCCGGTCAAAATACCCAGGGGCTCGGGACGAACCTGTATCGAATACAAAAGTCTACTGGTAAACTTCTTGCAAATATGCATTTACAACGGGGAGAAGTACGTCGACTTGGCCAGTACCCCGTCAGTGGGACGGGTTCCATGGACATCTGGGAGGGGGTATACCTAAATGAGGAAAAGGTCGCCATCAAGATTTTGCGTGCTGTTCATTCCACTCCCAAGAGTCTACAGGTACATCGGCACAGTTATTGGTCCGTCATCTCCGCGAACATTTTACCAGAGATTTAGACGCGAGGTCGATATTTGGAATCGGGTATGGGAAAACGATCAAGGTCGTCACATTCTTCCCCTCTATGGATTCTGCCAGAATGATGGACCATTCCCGTGCGTCTTTCTGCCGCGGAAGAAAAAGTCAGCTGACGTCAATCACAGTTACGTCGTCAGCCCATGGCACTCAAACGGAACGGCTGATAAGTATGTTGCCCGCTTCACCGACGTGGACCACCTTGCATTAGTTAGTTTTGTGGATCAACAAATTATCAACCTCATTTACAAGGCAATTCCAGATTCAAGGAATCTGTACAGGCATTCATGTCCTGCATACCATGAACCCACCTATTGTTCACGGGGACTTGAAAGGGGTTTGTGCTGATCTTCCTTCCGCATATTTGGATCTAATATTCGTTCTCAAAGGCTAATATCATCATTGATGGGTCTGGGAACCCACTTCTCGCAGACTTTGGTTTTTCGAGAGTATGCCGTGGCATTATAAAAATCAGACCCCCTTCTGACAGACTTCTGTCAGGTCGTAGAAGACATAACTGGTGTACCTTTCACTCAATCTGCAGGGTGAGTTCATTTGGGTCGAGTTTTTACTTTTCATCATGCTTAAAGTTGGTCTCAGTGTCTCGAACTCTCAAAGGTGGCTAGCACCTGAGCTGTGCTTTGACAAGGGCAGGCTTACCATGGCCGCCGACGTTTACGCATTCGGTATGACTATGTTAGAGGTGTGTCGGTTCTTGGTGTCGATTCGAACATTAGTGACTTTCAAGCAGCTAATGACGCACGCGATGCCCTGGGTGTCCGTGAGGCACACCACGCAAGTTATCATCAAGGTGGCTGCGGGCGAAAAACCTCCTAGACCCTGTGACGAGCTTACCACTGCGAGAGGACTGAATGATCGTCTTTGGGCAGTCATGGAAAAGTGCTGGGATGACGCAGAGATCAGACCCACTGTAACGGAGGTTATGCAGATATTGTAAAGCAAATATGGAGTACATGCTGCATTACATAATATCTCCTGTGGAACGCACCACCTTCACTTTGGCAGATCTTGGCAATGCATCCGTTCGCGTCTTATGTCTTACGAAGTTATTACAAAGCGACTGGATGGAACGAGGATAATCTCTATTCTAATTTGACCCGGTCTTCCAATGGTAGGTTCATCCGCATGACTCGCCTGCATGCCTAAAGTCTCAGACAGCCATACTAAATTTCAATGTCCCGCGCGGACTGCATCTTTCGATATCCAAGTCACCAAACCCGCTCTTTAGCACGTCTTATTCCATGAATGCGATGCCGTCACTCAATGGCTCGGTGGGATACATCTTTACTTCGTGCGAGCTGGACATGAAGAACTCTGGGGACGTCCGTTTCAAGGACATGGTTGAGCGCTTCAAACTGTCACGCCAACCCAGGCGGCCAGAGGGGAAGGAAGAATGGCTAGCTGGCGAGCGCGTCGACACGCGGGGTGCGTCTTATTTCTTTGTTCTTGGCACCCGTCATCTTGAACCGTTGACGGACAGGGTCCTGCGATAGATTATCTCCTCTACGGTCGTCTATACCTCCCCTCAGGTCGATTGGACGCACTGTATTCGACCAGATTGTCCCCCACTGTGCAAGCACTGGTAGCCGCCATCTCCGATCCGCGATCGAGCCTCTCCGGAGAAGGTAGGGTGCGTGGGGAAAACGTGAGCAACATCATGTTCAGCCTGCAGCACGACGTCGGAAAGTGGTGCACCGAGTACACCTACAGCGCGGAGGACGGAATGTGGGGCGCGCGCGTGCTGCACAACTTTGGCAGGTTTGGCAACGCCGTCGAGTCTTCCGAGGAACCCACTTCGTCGATGCGTCCCCGGCCGAAACGTGTGGACGAGGAAGACGCAACTGGGGGCGGACTCAAAGGGCGCATTTCTGCAGGTGCCGAATTCTATGCCAGTGCAAAGGAAAAGAGCGCGGGAGGTGGGATGACTCTGTACTCGGCGGAAACATGCTTAGTCCCCTTCCATGGCAGTGTCCACCGGAATTCGGTTCACAACGCTCTCGGATGTGTCTGATGCTGCATCCCAAATGCAATCATCTCAGCCACCCACCACGATCACAGCGTTGTTCAACCCCATGATGGGACACCTTTCGGCTGCGTATGCTGCCAAGGTCTCTCGGGACCTCTCCTTGTGTTCGAGGTTTGATTTCAACGTCTACAGTTATGACAGCGAGTGGACCATGGGAGCTGAGTGGTGGATGCGACGTTCTTTATCGCAACCGATCCCCGATGGGGAAGCTCAGTCCCCAGACAACGACCCAGTCCCTCAAGGAGGGTCATCTCACTCACGTTCAGATATCCGAGGGGTCGTAAAAACCAGAATATCGACTAACAACGTATGTCGGAACCGTTTTGCGTTGGCGTGCATCGGCTCAACTCTTTCGCAGACTGTCTCGTTGCTATGGGAAGGACGGCTGAAGCAAATGCTGATCAGCTTGGGTGTCGTTTCGGACTTGTCGAGCCGGTCGAAACCCATCAAAGCCATCGGGCTCGAACTGTCGTATTTCAGCACAGGATAAGGCTCTCATATTACACATCTCGAGTCATCTGTGTTGACCAGCGACAAATAAGAGTTTCGTAACGTATGGTGCACACACTGAGAACAAATTTACAGGTATGTAAAGCGTGATGGAGAAGGGATGAAGTGGGTATATATTTGCGACTAGATGAGACGAGATCGAAATTTACTTTTCCAACCGAAGAGCACAAATATTAATGTAAAAGCGAACGGAAACAATGCGAATAGATCGAACAAAATGAGTCACAAGTCAGAAGTCATGATGAGAAGGTAGACTCTTTTGTGACGGCGATTGCTTGTGTGCGGGCAGTGGGTCCCAGTCCACCGATCGTCCGGGCCAACCTAGATATCGCCTCGCCGGTGATAACGGGTCGGGAACCCTGTGGTGGTCGCGAGCCCCCTGCAGGCGTGGAGTGATTACGTGAATGAGTGTAGACGTGTTTTCCAAGGGGCGAGGAGGCGCCCGATCGACCACGTCGATGAGGTACCTTAACTTGAGGTGGGTGGTTTCCAGCATGACCCTCCGTTTGCGAACGTGAATGAGTGCGGGAAGACGAAGGGTTATCTGTCAGAAGGCTAGGCGCTGAATGGGACTCTGGCAGGCCGGCTACGGGCGCATGGATGGAAGCAGCGAGCCCTCGTTCGCTGGAGGATGCACTGGACACACACTCCAACTTGGGGTGCTCTTCCACGGATGGCGCATGAATTGACTCAGCCAGTCCTTCTGTTTTCGTCGTCAGTGGTCCTTCCTCTGCAACAACTACCATGGGCTTGGGAGGAAGATTAGCAGGTCTGCTGACAGATCTACCTCGGGTGCGCAAACTCTCCAACGCTGCGATAGGCTTGGCCGGAAGGGAGGGGTGTAATGAAGGCTTTTCATTGGAAAGAGTAGGGGATGTCGATTCTTCCACGGCTGGAGGCGGTATACATTCTTGAGGTGCCTTCTCAGAAGTAGACGGTGCAACTGCCACTCCTTTCGTAAGACTGGGGGGAAGGGAAAATGGGGGTTGGGTGAGCGAGTCACTTGGTTGCTCAGGCTGAGGATCGTCGTCATAGGTTTCCATTTCTCGCTCTTCTTCTTGGTGAACTTCTGAATTCGGCTCTGGCAGTGGTTTTAGAGTGTCTGCTAGAATTGGCGAAATTTCTTCACTCTTATCTTCGCTGCGAGTTGCATTGGTTGTAATGCCCCAGTCTTGGAGATCCGGTAGGGAATCATCTTCGTCACCGGCCCAATCAATGTGGCTACCAGGAGTCGTCGGACGATTTTCAGCCATCGCGACGGCCCTGACGCGTTCTACCAATGCATCGATATCGTGACGAATCTCAGCCTCGTGAGCAGCCGCAAGGTGAGGCGGAATGTCTTTGCGCAAGACCATCTGAGACGCAGGTGTAGAGCCACCGCGTGACTTTTGCGGTTTGATGGCTGTCAGCGACGGTTTCGCGGACGTAGTAGTACTCTTGCCGGGCTGAGAGCGGCGTCGACGGTTAGAGGATCGAGAGGGAGTGGGTGGAGCTGTCTGAGAAGTTTCGGAAGGAGAAGGGGGTACGGCAGCTCGAGATTGTTTACGGGCACCTGGTTTAGGATGACCACCGCGTTCGGCGTTACCATTGACAGGCCTTTCTGTACCATTCGACGTCACGGTAATGGAAGGTAGCGCAAGGGGCTTGCGGGAGCCGGAGGTCGCGTTGGGTGATGGGGATGGCCTGCTGTTATCTGCCTCCGGATGACTGGCTCCCTTCTGGCCTGAGTTATTTGGCGGATGGCTACCACCGCGACCACTCTTGATACCACCGCCTCTACTGCCCTTTCCCCGACTAATTGCACGGAAAGCGGTCCCTGGTTCGCCTGTCTTCAGGACGCTGAAGTCTCTGATGCGAGGAGAGCCCTGGGTAGAGGGGTTGGGGCTACTTGGTGCGGTCCGGGAAACTGGCGGGACCATGTATCCAATCCTCCGTGCTGCTGATATATATCCTCGAGGATGGGGATGCTACTGACACATTGAACAGTTCAGTTTCGCATCCTATTAGTAAGGCAGATGAATGGGAGACACCGACACTGTAACTTTGAGGTGAAAAAGGGTCCTGGCCTTTGTTTCACTGTCTATTTCCTGTACAACTTGGGTTGTGACTGTTAATGATGTGCGTTGGACAGCGGTTGACCGTGGCCTGTGCTACCTTGTCCAACTCGGACTTCTAGGGAGCGGCCAAACATAGCAAAGCAAGCCTGGGTTCGTCTAAGCCCAGCGACTCGAAGCACCTCACTCCCGACGGTAATCCAAGATGTCTAAAGCATCCCAGCCAGAGCTCAAAAAGGTCCATCTACCTATAATTACGGCTTTTTCCGTCCTCAGTGATCCCCTAGTTCATGGATAAGAAACTGTTCGTTCATCTGCAGGGTGGTCGTAAAGTCAGCGGTACTTTGCGCGGCTATGATCTCTTCCTTAACCTCGTGATCGACGATGCCCTCGAAGAGACCACCCCGGCCCAAAAACACCCGATCGGCACTGTGGTTGGCCAAATTTCATCATGTCAACCATTGTTGGGCCTAATTCTGCCATCATTTCAGGTGATTCGTGGTAACAGTGTAACTTCCATGGAAATATTGGAGGCGACCCGATAGGAGAGAAAGAATTGACATTTGGCATGAAAAATCCGCGTCAAGCAGATGGTTTGTTCATCGTCTAACTGGGACGACGTACGGGTTGTGATTACTGTTTTATGTGTCCACATGCGCACGATCACATCAGGCAAGTTGTACCATGCCATTCATTGGCGCCTGGCTATCGCACATATAACAGACCTTTTCCTAAGAGTGCGTTAAAAGGTCACCAGTTGGTACTATTACTCTGATTTGCATGCCTAATTGTCATCAATACGTGCGTCTGATTTCATGGCTGAGGTGATCATCTTGTTCCTCTCCCCTTCCTCGTCAAGAAGCGGCGATTATCTGGTCCGCTCAGAGGTCAACACAAGTGAATATGCTGAAGGTTTTTTTTTCCGATGCCCCTGCAAAGATTTGCGAGTTCTTGATTACTGGACGAACCCCGACAAGGTGACGGCTACGGTTTTTGATTTTGGGCCACGGCGTACGGAATCAAATGAACACCCATTGGCTGCAGACCATGTCGATTTTGAAGCATAATTCTGTACTGCGTTCAGCCTCCCACACCCACCACGACACGGAATGCTGTTCTTTGAGGCGCTCCTCGCAGCTGTAGTTGCTGGCAGGTGAGTACACAAGAACCCATCCCTCTAGTGGCAAATTCTATCTTTCCTTTGATCTATGTACTATGCACCGTACGTATGGGAATCACATGGCTACTAGGGGATTGTCATAGTAAAAATAGGGTTAGGGTTAGGAAGAAGGAGGAGCAAAAAAGAGGCCTGCCCAGCCAGAGTGGCCGTGGCAGGACAGGAAAATATTGAGACAGTGCATGAGCCGAAGCTCATACAAGCCGCGGTTACCCTCTGTGTGGACAGGGTCGCCGTGCTATGGAAGGCCCCCACAGCCCGCACACCCAGATACATGAAGGGGCATGCGCCATCAAGGTAAGTATGAGGTTTTCTTCTGTGT
>JBBPTO010000754.1:0-23127 GCA_038094155.1 Pulveroboletus cf. aberrans
TGTCAGAGGGGGTCTGGTTGTGTGGAAGTGGCTCAGAGTCAGAGGGTTCATTGGGGCGTGAGTGCCAATGAGTATCGATGGGGGGCCTTGGAGGAATGGTGGCTTACCCAATGGTAGCTGACAGGAAAGCTAGACCTTTTGTTATGACCACCTCAGACAGAGGATAGGTGTAGCCCCTAAAGAGGGTCTAGGATGCTAATGACAAAGGAGAGTGGGGCAAGCAGCTCTATGAGGATGAGGTACAGAGGGTTTGAGAGAACAAGGCTTTCTGCTTGTTCTATCTTGATGATCTAACATCTCAAGGTGATCAAGAGGTTCCCTTTAGAACAGCATAGCCTCAAGAGTGCTATGAAGTCTCAAAGGGCAAGGAGATTCCCAATGAGGGATTTAGGGTGGGGACTAGGAGTGGAGCAAAGACCCAGTGTATTTGAGGTACACGAAGGGGAGGTCTAGCTTAGGGATATGAGTACAGGAAATAAGGGTTTATATTGGAGAGAATGGAGTCATTGACAAAGCAAATGGAATCACAAGGAATGTGATAGAAATTAAATGATGAGTCATGGTATCATAGTCAACAACAAAAAGAAAATCCAGATTGGAACTAGCATCCATGCATATGTAAGTGATAAGGAGAAAAAGGGGCTGATTGTAACAGTGTCCAGAGAGACTAATGATGACTGATTGGCAATGAAGGATGTGATGACCATGAGGTAGACCATCTGGTGGTGAAGTAAAGCAGAACTGAGGTATAGCGCAAGTAATAATGATGATGAATAAAGGTGTGAGGATGAACCTTCTGTGAAAGGGATGATGCCAGATGATGTAGAGACCTGATCTGAATGATCCTGATCTAGATTGGATGATCCAAGTGATCCAAGTTGTCCTATCTGGTCCTGTCCTATCCTATCTGACCTGCTGGATGACAAGGCTATCAGTACCAGATGACATGAAATGAATGAAATGTAAGGAAGGGTGTATGGTTCAAATAGAAATGTAGCAATGGATGAAACAAAACCAGGTGTGAGGGTCTGCTCAACTTTTCTTCTTCAATCGACTTCTGCTTCTACACCTTCAAGGATAGAACTGGAGAAAGAAACACATTGACAGAATTGAATGAACTGAAATTGAGGTGCAAGGGTCCGCTCAACTTGCCTTCTTTGATCTACTTTTGCTTCTATACCTTTGATAATAGAACCTGAGTCTGAGTGCACAAGAACAGATAGAAAACCTGATTGGAATAGAAATAGAAGTGCTTGATGAGCATGCCCATTGAATGAAAAAAATGTACATAGAGATGAGATGGATGAGAATCTATTGTAATGATTTTGTTATTCTGTTGGACTTTTGTTTTTAGTATGGAAAGAGGAGATGAGAGGTTTTTTATTTGATATGAAAGATCACCAGATTGAAAACTGGGGTAGAAACAACTAATATATGATTTCAGAGGATAAAAGTGGTGGATGATCAGTATGGTGTAACAGAATCTTGATGAACAGTGGCAGATTGTTGATGGATGATGGTATGATGTCAAATGAATAGAAAAATGAATCTTCTTCATTGAGAATACTTTCTGCATCTATACCTACTGAATGACCGATTTTACAAACAGAATCTGCGAAAAGAACAGGATGAGTCCCTATACAGTAGAGATGATCCAGATCCGGGTCCAGAGGGTGGATTGAAATGTCAGATGGTGGTGGAATATGATTAGGAAAAGAAAACGAAAACAGAAGGGCCTTACAGTCCCTTTCCTTCCATGGAGGACTTTTAATGATGACCTCCTGGGCATTGAGCTGCAGAGGACACTGAAAACAAGATGACAGATGAACTGAATATGGGGGAGGGGGATCCACAACATCATTGACAATGTCCAGGGTCGAGAATGAGAGTATGTTGGCATGAGGTAGTGGGAGTACCAAGATATAAATGGGAGGGGTGATGAATAGCAGAGGTGAATCGAATGGTTCCAGCAATGAAATAGCAAATGGATGTGCTGGTTTAATGGATGTGACAGGCACCAGATTGGTGGATGGCACAAGTGGGGGGACAATGGTAGGCTTGGCATGCAATGGAGGCATCAATACCTCAAATGCTGAGGTCTCTGTGAATATGGATTCATTGACATTCAAGATAGCATTGGTGGGAGCAATAGCAACAGAAGTGAAAGGCAGAGGAGATGGTGATGAGGGCAGAACAGATGAGATAAAAACCGGATCAATGGGATCCAGTGTGGCAGGTGAGAGATATGACAAAGGCAGTACAAATGAGGTGAACTCCAGACCAATGGGGTTTAGAGCGACTGTAGAGAGAAATGATGAGAGCAGCTCGATGAGAGCAGCTCGATGAGAGCAGCTCGATGAGAGCACTGAACAGATCAATGAGATCCAGCACAATGGAAGGGATGGATGGTGGAAGAGAGATGAATGATGCATTAACCAAATCTACATGATCCAGTGCAGAAGGTACATGTGGTGGTTCAATAGAAAGAAGTAGTGAGTGAGGAGGTGCAGTTTCAGAATGAGAAGGACAATGTGAAAGAAGGAAGGCAGCTGCTGCTAGGGTGTCTGCCATCAGATATGAATCATCCACGTGGATGTCAGACCAGACCACTAGCAACTGGTTGTGGACAGATGCACAAATGTGAGATGAAAGACCCCTCTCAAAGAGATAGTCTCACTTCCATACTGGTTGAGCATGATGAGACGAGATGAGATCTTGAGGAATTGATGTTTATATGCTTTAAGATCATCGAGACCTCAGAGCAGTTGCGACTGAGATGAACCTACAAATATTAGCAGATAATCTTTAAAATAATGGCTAGCAGATTCACATCCCAGATACAATGAAATGATGGCTGCTATGAATGCAAGCCAATCCAGGGTAGCAGAAGTCACCTCTGGGAGTGTCTCCCAGAGTTCCACTTTGTCAAGAGATGTGTAGTAGAATGTGCAACCAATCTTTTGTTGGTCACCAAGACCCTTCTCTGTGCAAATGTCATCAATGTCATCAAGGTAGCATAATAAGGAGATGGAATGTCCATCGAATGAATATGCCTGCAGGGTGCCCCACATAGGCATCCAGTGGCGAAACAGATTGAACATAGTGAATCTGGTCCCAGATGGAAATGGACTGGACTAGAGTGAGAGCAGATCGGATCCAAAAATGAAGATGGAAACAAGGACAAATGAAAATGAAGTGATGCAAATCGAAATTGAGGATGAAAGTGGCACTAGCTAGTCCCGAGTCGACCCTCCACTAGGCACATGAATGAAATACAAATGTTGGATATGAAGTGAGACGAGACCAGAATGGATACAAGGTGTCAGAGAAATGTTGGATGAAAAGTAATGAGATGAGATGAGCCCAGAATAGAGCTGTCAAAAATGTGTCGGATGAATGATTGACATGTGGCAGGTGCAGACTGGATTGAGGTAGGAATGCTTCAGAGCTGTTGGATGTCAGCTGCAAAGAAGATGAATGAAAATTTTCTGAAGTGGAGGACCTTGGATGTGCCTGGGGGTTCTGTGGGGGCTCATCTAGAATTCCCCCTCACAGTGGGCTCCAGATGAAGAGAGGTTGAAAGACCTAGACTGCTATATGTCTCTGGATAGGAAACTAGCAGGTCAGCAATACAAAGAAAGAAAATGAAGGAACAATAGGTTCATCCCAGGGGGAATTTGTAGAGTAGAGCTTCACAGAAGAGAACCACAGGACTTACAAGAGGTGAAATGGATGATGATCAGGAAGAGCTCCTATGCTTCAGACATGGCTGATGAGCACAGGACTTGATTCTTCACA
The DNA here is from genome assembly GCA_038094155.1 of Pulveroboletus cf. aberrans. Lineage (NCBI taxonomy): Eukaryota > Fungi > Basidiomycota > Agaricomycetes > Boletales > Boletaceae > Pulveroboletus > Pulveroboletus cf. aberrans. The sequence goes on from JBBPTO010000754.1 coordinate 3,799, forward strand.
GATCAGGAGAGAAGAATGAAGAGATGATCACAGACACAGCTGGATCACTGACAATGAAAAGAAACTGAACTCAAGATCAACAGAAGATAGATGGCAGATAGATATATGATAGATAGATCCTTTTTTGCTCTGTGCGAAACACAACTTTTATAGTCTGAGCACACCTGAGACTCTAAATACATGTAAAGAGCATGACCAGATTGAAAACTGGATTGTCAAATCAATGCATCTGGTGACTGGGTCAATGGAACCAGATCAACCAGATGTACAAATGAAAGTATCTGATATAGTAAAATGAAGGTCTGACTTACCAACGAATGATGGACAAGGATGGATCAGATTGAATATGAAGACCAGATCATACAGGATGTGCTGGATATACCAGATATGAGGATGGGAAACTACTGTTCCCTACAGTGACATGGAGGCACAACGACAATGTGGCTGCTATGAAAACACGGTCACCATGCTGTCATTGTGCAGCCATGTGAGTGGGACAGCAAGATGGGTAGTGGGAGAGGGAGGGCAAGAGTAAGTGGTGGCAATGTGGCAACAACAACATGACAGCATGGCTACCATGAAAACATGGTAACCACATTGTCATTGTGTGGTCATGTGAGGGAGGGGCAGCAGGTGTGATGGCAGAGCAACAGGACGAGGTGGGCAGCAGGAGGGCAACAGCAGGGTTGAAGGGGTGGCAACACCTGAGACAGTGAGGGAGAGGTGGAGGGGGAAGGGAAGATGAGAGGATTAGGTCAGTGAAAGCACAAGATTGAGGGTAAGAGGGTGAAAGGGGGCAACATGGTGACACAGCAACATGATGACACCATGGCTGCCACATCGTCATCATGCAGTCATTTGAAGGGGAGGTGGTGAGGGCAAGGTGGGGGGATAAGTGGGCATCAGGAGCATGAAAGCAAGAGGGAGATGATGGGTGGCCCAGCAAGGAGGCAGCTTGAGCTGAATGACAGTTGGCTCAAGTCAGGTGTGGGTATCCATGGGTAAGGGTCACAGGTTGATGGATAGGCAATTCACAACACATATCCACCCATACATATCCATATCCATGACCCACCATGGATATCAAGTATCCATGCAGATCTCTAATGACACCTCAATAGTCAATCTAGAAGAGCTTCTGAATACCTCAGACATGGCTGACTGGCAACAGGACTTGATTCTTATCAGATAAAGAGGAAATGAAGGAGATCTGGGTATGAACAGATTGGTGAAGACAACAATAACCAAAGACTCAGACTTGAAGTGAATGATTCTTCATGATGTGTGTGAAAAACAACTTTTGTAGTCTGGGCACACCCAAGATTCTAAATAAGCATAAAAAAAGAAGCATTCAATGTGAATCTGGTAATCAGATTACAACACAGAGTGTCTGGTACATAGTGTCTAGTACACTACACATACAGTAGAAATCAATCGAGTAAATGAACCAGATTGAGAAGAACTGAATACAAAGAACCAGATATGTATGAGTAGGGCAGACCAGACACAGATTGGACACAGATGGACATGAATTGACACAGATACTTGATGACTTGATGACAACCTAAGGAAAGTCATACAGATGTAGAATAACTAGATATGGACATAAAGAGCAACAGCTCCTAACAGCATCCTTGTGCTGTCATGGCCTTCTTCATTAGAGATGCATTAGAGGAATCTGGAGAAGATAAGAGAAGATAGTCTAAGGTAATATTCATGCTAAGGTATTTACACACAGTTGAAGTATATATATGGAGGAAAATCAGAGGCTATGTAGATTGTAAGTAAGATGAAAGTCAGAGAAGTCATAATCAGAGCAGTGCACCAGGTGTGCAGTTTGCCAGAGCTGTGCTGCACAGGGTTGGAGAAATCAGAGGAGCAGAACTAGTACAAAAGAAGAACAAGGAAAGTACATAAGAATATTTAAGATATGTCTGGAGAAATGGAGTTCCAGAGTTGGTGAGAAGTTATCAGAGAAAAGAGCAGAGTTGGTCTGGAGGTTGGAGTTGACTTGATTGCATGAAATATGACATTTTCCTGCCGGAAAATAAAGTCAGAAGGATCAAGGCCACAATATTCCAGGGTTTTCTGAGGCTCATTCTTCAAAATCTGAAGGTAAAGGTCTTCATCCATCTTACCATCAATTCTTGTGACAACTCAAACCTTCTTTCAAGTCATGCACTCTCACATCATCAAGGAACCACCTTCAAACTTGATGATTCTCTCTACCAGCCTATCACTGAGCTCCTCACCTGCTTTTGTCTATGCACACATATGTCCATTAGATACTAGGTGATTGATTTTGATCTCATCAGACTAATCCATCACTACTATGCAATTCTCTCCTAATTGAAAGTCCAGTTCCCTTTCATTTTCCCTCAGTTCTGCACAAGTCTTGCATCTTTATAGTTGGTTTTCTAGCCCTGCCAAACAGGAGTATTTCAGACTTTTATTTTTTCAGCATCCTGTGAACAATTGATGAGCCATATCTACAGTTCTCATTATTTTCTTTCCTCTCTTTACAATCCCCTGAGTCAAGACTGCACTCACACCCTATAATTTTGCCTAGAACTTTATTCTGAGGTCCAACACTGCTTTACAGTGGCCTTTCACAGGATAGAACAACTCTTGGAGTCAAGTTTAGATATAGCAAAAGGTCTAATACCAGTTTGCTTGAAGATGGCTCAAAGTGGCCAGCATCAACCAAGGAGAGAATGAAGTTTTGTTGGGTAAGAGAGAGGGATCTTATCATAATAGTGGTTGAAAAGCAAAAGGCATGCAAACTTTTTTAAACTCAGACATATTCATTTTTTTTCTTTACATTACTAACATACTTGTTTCCTTTCTGAAAACATATAGCAGCATAAGTTGGTTACCACCTCTTTGATGGTGGCTGTTCAAGAGTGGTAGTATGGGTACACAGCATTGCAGAATGGCCATCCCACAATGGAGTCCAAGGGTTTTTTGGGTTGGCTCATGAGAGCTACAGGAGAAAGTGAAACTTGCAGCTCATCTTGCATCTCTTTCTCAGAATCTTTAATGTACAAATTAATAGTGACATTAATCAGACCACTAGAAGGTTTACCAGTGTAATCATCAATTATTACATCATTACTTCCATTAATGCTGAGGCTAGGATCATCTTCATTTAAAGAAGGCCTGAAAATGGGATCAGGAGGACTGTAGAGCTATTTTACACAAGCTATAATTGAGACACAGCTACTTCTGGAAAGAAGAGTAAGAAATGGATTTAAAAACATGTCTAGATCATCCATTGCATTTGAATTGAACTTTTGAATTAAAGGAAGGGTTTCCAACCCATAACACATGGCAGTTGTAATACCACAGAAAGCTGAATCTGATTTTATCTATGAGCATCAAATAAAAATAAGGGAGGCATCCAATTATCAAAGAGATTCAAGTAATTATCACTCAGCTTGACTCCTGCAGTAGTAGATTTAAGTGTGCTTAAATGAGTATGGTGTCTATTTTTCCAGCTGATGAAAATGAGCAGAAGATCCAAAGTTGCCATGGTAACTTACAAAGACTTTGATTTTTGATGGAATCATTGAATCACTTCAGCCATGTGATGCATGATGTAAAATAAACTGAACAAGTCAAAAAGATATGTGCTGCAATTACTGCATGCATATCCTTTTCAAGGCAAACAGAAGTTCATTGATCACTGACTTTCTTCTCACAAAAGAGTATCACTCAATCTACAGAGTTCAAATGCAAATGTAACTGGGTGATCAGCTTATCAGTGTTGGTTTCTTCACCATTATCCCAGATGATGGTAAGATTGCTAGAATTCTCTTCAGGACTTGCTGCATCATCGGTCCCAGCCAACTGGAATGCTGGATAATTGGCTTTATTGCAAGGATGAGGTTTTTCAGAGGGTATGTGTCATATATATCTGCTCCAACACTCTTTCACAACTCTGCATTCCTTCTGATATTATACATGCCCCCTTTAACTCAGATATTTTCATCTCTGTCCATTTCTGAAGAACTTCATTCAAGTCTCTATCACACCTTCAACATTGGAGACTCTTTCTTGTGTTGAGCCTCTCTTTTGATTGATCCTGGTCTTGTGTTTCTCTCTGTCTTTTCATTCTATGACACTATGAATACTTTTTACAATACCTCTATGTTTCATTCTGTTTCTCAGTTCTATGTACATTGTTCCACAGCTCTATGTTCTCTTCAACCATTATTGTATCTTTTCATATGGTCTCCATTCTCCATTCCAGACTCCAATCTGACCTCATGGTATATAACTTCTGTAATCTCCTCATGTACTCAGTTCAAATATTGTAACATCTAGTCTTACTCTTTCAAACACCATTCAGTTTTGATGAAGTTTTCTCTTTTTCTTCAATATGTTCTTCCTATCTCTGAAATGAGGACATGGACATTGAGCATGAGTGTGGCACATAAGTTCTGTGCCAAGTTCTCATTCCTATACTTTCTATCTCTGATCTCTTATGTCTTCATCAACTCCACATGTCACTTTGCTTCTATTTTCATTGGATCTCTGATCTATCCTCCTTTTTTTCACTTCAGAGTTGATAGTTATCCCTCAAACCTCCACTGGACAGAGCCCAGAGAAGCATAGAAGTGACATTATAACAGCATATGAACTAGCTGGTTGACTACAGATACTTTGGCAGCAGCTTGCTTTCTCTACTATTGGAGATATGGTCAAATTAATCACAGGTACTCATTGGACAGTTTTATTGCTGACTTATGAAAATATGAAAATTCAGCATTTCAGTTGGATATTACATAAGCAATGAATCATGTGATCTAGAAGAAGTTCAACATTACTCAGACAAACACAAACACCACTTTTTTCTTCACATCCACCATTATGAAATCTCACTCTGTTGATCAAATCAACTAAATCATTGCTTTCTTGGAAATGGGCCAATCTACTCGTCAAATCTCTTCTTCTACTGCCTTTAGCAAGTCTACTATCTACAGAATATCCAAAAATAATTGTACTAACCTACCAAAGTCCTCTGGAGGTTGCCCTTCCATTATTTTCCCCACTGACATGTGACATACTATTCAACTTATGGAAATGCTGAAAATGCTGTCCAGGTGACTCAAACCTTTCAGGACATCAAGAACCATCCTATCTCCTTTCAAACCATTTGATGTCACCTCAGAAACGCAGGAATAAAAGCTGTGGTGACAAAGAAATGTTCTCTTCTCTCTAAGTGTGATAGGCAAGCAAAATTAGACTTTGCTTTGAGCCATCAGCACTGGACTATAGAGGACTGAAAGTGAGTTATATGGTCAGATGAGCTCAAAATTAATCACATTGGATCAGATGGAAACAAATGGGGATGGAAAAAGGCAGGAGAGGGGTTGAGTGATAGGTTGGTGCAGAAAACAGTAAAGTTTGGAGGTGAATCATTGATGATATGGGATTGTATGGCTTGGAAAGAAGTTGGAATGGCTTGCAAGATTGATGGTAAGATGGATGCTAAACTCTATGTGTAGATTTTGGAGGATGAATGTCAACAATGGCTCTAATATTATGAGTTCTCCACAAATTTCAATAAGATAATGACCCCAAGCATACCAGCAGAATGGTCAAGGAGTGGTTTGTTGTTCATGAATATGAAGTTATGGTATGGCCAGCTCAGTCTCCAGACCTCAGCACCATAGAACATTTATGGTTTCTTTTCAACAGAAGACTGGCTGAGTGTCCAGAACCATCTGCTGAAATAATAGAGTTTTGAGAAAAAGTGCAGGCAGAATGGGAGAAGATTGGAGTGAAGCAGTGTCAATTATTGATTGAGAGTATGCCCAGGAGAGTTCATAAGGTTATTAAAGTCAAAGAAGGATACACTTCATACTAGTTTCCAATACCCTTGATATTAGCAACAAAACTGTTTCAATGGATATCTGTGATTAATTTGTTGATCACAGCAAGTTGACAATATCATTTCTAAGAGAAGGGAGTGATGGGATAGACATGTTTGTCCAAGCCTGTTGCTTATCTAAACAGCATACATCACAGTAAAGAAGAGGCATAGTAAAGGGCAGTGAAACTCCACTTTAAATTTTCCAGGCTTTCAGTAGCCTAGCATCATCTATGCATTGTCACTGCCTGTCAGAACTGTAACAGAGCCATTATGAGTGTCATTATTACACTATATACCCAATGTATTAAGTTGATTAAATACATAAAATTAAGTGCTGGACAAACACCATAAATCCTCTCAAAATGCTATGTAAAATAGAAAAGAAAAAGAAAACATCACAGTACTACCAGGCCAGGCATGGATTCAAAGAGAATCTTGAAAACTTCAACATGTTGAAACTGGGTATTTGTTTTCTGCTTTTCATTACATAACACAGGTTCTAGATCATGATTACATAACCATTGGTCATATTATCCTATTACATTGACTCATCATTTCACCATAGTTATGAGATGATTATGCCATTGGCTGATATCTATATCTTACTGATAATTTCAGTTCTTTAGTCATCTTTCATAACTCATATCTATCTGTTTGCAACAGAGACATACACAGTTCTGTATTGTATATAAGGAGAGCTTTCTCATGGTTGCCCTCCAGTTAGCACTTCTAGTAACTCAGACAGTCAAGTTGAGTTTCCCTTCTTTTTAGTCTTACTATAAGACCCTCTATCTTGCAATACTCTGTTTATCCTTGCTGAGTTCTTCCATCAAAGATCCATAACCTTTTCTCTTCCTATCAGTCCCTTGACTGGTGAGACTGTCTACAATCTTGGAGAACAAGATAAAGAGATCTTTCATCACTTTACAGCATGCTAATTGATAGTGCTCAAATGTAATTGGATGATGGCAGTGTGGTTGCAGGAGGCAGTTCTGAGTATGCTGCTCATGGAGTACTGATACTGTCTGTTAAGTCTGCATCCTTCAGGCTCAATCTGATGGAGATTCAAGATGCAAGGACAGAGGGAGAGCAGAGGTAGATTAGAGGTTCAATGAATCAGGAGATGGAAGTGCATAGATAGTAAGGGCTTGACACAGGATATATGTGTCATGCCCTTGCTCAAGTTCAGCCCTTGAGAGATAAAGGCAAGAGAGACAGAGAGAGATAGAGTTTAGGAGAGAGATTTAGAGAGGAGGGACTCAAGAAAAGAAAACTTAGTTGACATTTGAATGGAAGAATACATGTGGAGGGTCTCAGGTTTATATACTAGGAGATCAGATCAGAATATGAAATGGAGAACATGAGTAGCATAAGGAAAGGTACAGAAATGATTGGGTAATGTGGAGAACTAATGGGCAGTGTACATTGAATTAAGCAATGTAGCATGAATTGAAGGAGAAGCATAGGAATAGAGAATGTAGAAGGACATAGCATATCATATGACATGATCCAAGGCAATAGAAGGGAGTCTGATAGAAATATGATCTCCAGACATAAAGGTTCAAAATGGACTTAGAAAAATATTGATGATGTCCATTTGAAGAAGGCTGGAGATGGTGTGGGCAGAGTCAAAGAATACTCAGAGAATTGTTAAGAGGTGTTGGAAATGGATGTGACACTGGTATCAGAAGGCAAAATTTTAGTTGCCACCTGATTTGACATTAGACAGAAATTATCTGAGGTGAAATCTCATTTAGATCAAATTTTCTTTGACACAGAATATCACTTAAAGGTCATGAAAACATTTTCAAACTAATGCTAAGGGTGGTCACTTTCTGTCAACAATACTAGGTGGAATGATGACTAAGAAATATCCCAGGTCTGCAGGATACATGGTCCATGAGTTTCATGACAGGTCTGTAAAACCCATCACCATTCTCTGCTTCAAAGTGAAGTCAACCTGCCCATGCTTAAAGAGGATTGCAGGAAATTGAAGGTACAATGAAGAAATTCTAACTGACCTTAAACTATTATATGTCTTTAAATAGAAAACTAGCCAGTTAGTAGTGCAAAGAAAGAAAATGAAGAAACAATATGTTTGTTCCAGAAGAGTTGCAGGTAGAGAATCAAGGGAGAAGGAAGAACAACCACAGAACTTACAGAACAATAAGTAGAAATTATCTGAAAGAGCTCCTAATACCTCAGATACAGCTGACAAATATAGGTTTTGATTCTTCAGAAATCAGGAGAGAAGGGTGAAGCACATCTCTTATAGTCTGGACATATCCAAGAGTCCAAATAAATATGAACCAATGATTCAATGTAAGGAATTCAGTGATCTGATACATGATTCAGTGGTCCAGTAAGAGTATTCAGTATACTAAAATGAAGACTCAACTTACCAACAGGCAGAAGATATGGACACATGGACAGATCTGAATTAAATGGATGGATTGATCTCAGATCAAATGAATGGATCTGGCAAGGAGTGGAGAAAATAGATGGATCTGAATCTGGTTGGATTGAGTCATATTGATGCAGAAATGATAGATACAAGGACAGGGAACTGTGGTACTCTACAGTATACTGTATGTCCTAAGATAAACAATAAACACAGTCAGAGTTAGGCCATGGAGTTACTATACCAATGATCAAGTCATGCCTGGGATTATTGTAGGGGTAAAATACAATTTGTTTTATCTGAGCAACAGTCCTTGAATACACTGCCACCCTTGATATCACTTCTGAGACTGAGACTCAATCTGATGATCTCTGGCTTACTCTAACCAGAATGAGTCAGAAGATGTAACTACCTGCCTGTCAAGGTGAAATGAGGAAACTAGAGACAGTTTATTGAAGGAAAGTTAGGGAATGGGAAAGTTTAAGAGATATCAAGGACAAGTATAAATAGAATTGTATCTAACATGTTTGACAAGTATCAACTAGGTCTAGGGGTGGACTGTCAACTCTGCATTGGAGTTATCCCTAAAGTGATGGAAGGGACCTGGAGGAGGGTTGGAGATCATGAGTGTCAAAATGTAACACCTCCAATCTCTGGTTTCCTCCAAGGTCATTTACTACAACTCTGAGGTTGACAAACACCAAGTCCCTTAACTCCACTCTGGAGCATCTCAGAGTTGATCATTCACCCAAGTAAGGTTCTATTTCTTTTCTCAGACCTAATACATCCTATTCTGGATATTACATTGGAGTTACATCGGAGTTTAGTGCTCAGATCTCCATCCTTATTTAGGCATTTGACTTTGTCCTTGCTTCCTCAGTTGTTCTGTCACACCACTGTGCACAGCTGAGGTGAGCTTTTAGATACTTTTCTTCACTATTCCTTACTGATGTTTGTAGTCTGAATATCTACCCCTCATAGTGCACAGATTTTGTCAATGGGGTTTTGACAAATTCTCCTTTGATCTCACCACTTTGAACACATTGTATACCCTTGTTTTGCCTGACTGTAGATGGATTTGAATTCAGACTCTGAGTAAACTTATGATTGCTGATCACTGGAGTCAGGTTCTGGTGTGGCAAGACAATTTTAGTAACTAAATGAAATAAATACATATGTTCCATACATACATATCATGCTGATTTCCCGAATTCATGCAGGCTTTACTGCAATTATTCAACATGAGGTCTGTTTCACAAGAATATTTGTCATGCCAGCATCTTCTACTCCCATCCAAATATATGTATTGCCTTAGCTGTCACATCACGAGCATAGGACAAACCTACCCTATATATCGAGCTAGCATAGACCAGAATGCACATACAATGACAGAAAGAATTGACCTTGCCAGTCACCAATTCTTTCCCCCATGCAAACCTTCAATCTCTTTCTCCTCAAGCACACCCATTGTTGGCAAAAGACATAGTCAATGGCACTTGAGGACCACGGTCGAGTTCACCCAAGACTATCGGGGTCATTATTCCAGACTGCTGACGGCTGACTCTTTCAGCTCGATCCGTCATCGAGAGTTCAAACTTCTTAATAGCTTCTACTAGGAATGCCTGGATCTGTGCCAGACTTCCGGGATCACTCAGCCCACCTTCTCGTGTTAACAGAAAAGGCAGATGACATACGCAAAACGCCAGCCCAAGCACCCCCGGGGGCCACTGATGAACGTCATTCTGTCATTTTTGAGTGAAAAGAGGCGGTGTTGGAGTCAATCCCCGAACCATACGCAAGGAATACTTACTGGTTTGAATAGACGCCAATGGAAATGGGTTTTTTGCTACCTGCGGAGCCATTTTCGAGCCACCTGTCAGGGTTGAACTCGTGCGCATCTTCGCCCCAAAGCTCTGTATTACTATCTGCGATGTTAAGAAATGGTGTACTGATGAAAACCATACTGACCGATTATAGGCAGCGATCGAAGCCACAACCCGGGTTCCCTTCGGTATGAACACTTCATTTATCATTTCTCCACTTTCCGCTGTGATTGGGCGAGAAAGTGGAAGAACGTTGTCTCTGCTGGCTATACGTTGTACATGAGGCACCACGCAGTGGTACCGCAAACCCTCCTAATAAGGCAGACATACGAGGGATCAATGTCTACCACAACAAATAACTGATTTCAGGGAGCAGCGGAGAGCATACCTTGATCACTGCTGCGGTGTAAGCCATCGCGTCGAAATCTGCCGTCGTGAACCCCGTGTCACCGCGTGCATAGACCACGGCTTCCGTCTCACGTATCTCCGCACGGAGCCTAGACTGTACTTCAGGATGCCGTGCAACCTCCAAGAAAATCCAGCTCAGGGATGTGGCCGTGGTCTCGTGCCCTGTAAGCAGAACCGTCCTGTGGATCATGAGAACGACCGTGAATGCAATTTCTGATACATACCGCACTTGCGACATGACCTCTTCTTCGGTCACCTTGTTCTTCGCGTCTGCATCCATGTTGGCCTTGACTGGAAGAGGTCAGTAACACTGACGTGGGACATAAACATCGTTTACCAAGCAGTGTGAATATGTCCCGACACCCCTTTCCTTCCATCAGCTTCTCAGTCTTCTCTCGAACAAGATTCTGTGCCACCTCTGTGCCGATCTTCTTCGCCTCGCGTGCGCGTACAAGTCGAGGGTGCAGGCCGTGTTCATTCACCCAATCCAGTATCCAGATCGGAACATACTTCGCAGCCGCCCGTATGAAAACCTGCTGCGCAGATGGGCGTCCTAGGACATCGCTCCTGGTAAAACAGTATCAGATGACGAAAGAAAGATGTCTCCGGAGAAAACCAACATGATGTTCGTATAGTCCCTCGCCATGGGATGCCCATGGTCATGAATAGTGTCAAATTGGATACCGAATGCAGCTGGTGGGTGATTTACTGGTCGATTCATATCATAGGGGGGTAGCTACACGTACCCTCCCCAATGGCATCCAGCGCAGCGCGAGAGATCCAATATGGGACGTTGATGATCGCTTTCTGCTCGTCACTGTTCTCGATAATCTCCATCCACTTGGTGCACATCTGGTTTTGAGTAAGACTCGGAATGCAATAGGAGGAACTAGAGCTAAAAGGACTCACAGATTCAGCAAATCCCTGAGAGACGCGCAAGAAGGCCCTCGCCTCTGGTGCACCAAATCCTGGAAGGAGGATCTTCCTTTGACGTTTATGATCCTCGCCTGTCAAATCATTTATCAGAAAATCGTGCGATCAACTGTCATTCAATACCATCGGCTGAAACGACGCCATTTCCAAGTACCATGCGCGTAATCGCAAGGATATGGGGCTGTTTCGGATAAAGGTCGGAAGACGTATTGAATATCCATTGGAGCGCCTTTGGATCTGCGATGAGAAGCTGGTCCACCTGGTATACATTAAGACACGCGACATGATGAGACCCAAAAGCGGCACGTGTGATCCACTATACTGACTCCAAATACAGTCTTGCACCGTATGACATCTCCGTAGAGGCGTTGCCAGTGGAAATCGGCTTCACCGACCGGATGTTGGAATAGCTCGATCAAGTTTCCTGCGAGTCGACGAATGGAATCGCATGTATGGCAATGTGACCGAAAGAAGAAACCTACCAAGGAAGAAAGAAGACGATCTGGGGCCAGGAATCTTGGAGAGACTCGGAGAAGGTCGAGCAAAATGCTTGAACAAGGCATATACAAGGGTGAGGGTGGTCAAGCCTACAGTAACGAAGTTGAAGGCAGAGGTCATCTCAGTGTTGGGATGGGGGAAACAGCCGGGGTGAAGGTTTATGAATGGTCCCAGGTTCCTTCCTTGTGACAGTGTGATGGAAAATAGAGACGCACTGGGACGTTTTAGCTCCCGCCACGTCTGCAGAGCGGTCTTGTAACGTAACGTGTGTTCTTTGCTTTCTCATGCACAGACTATTCCATTATAGGGTGTGCAGTGATGTCCCCAAGCACCCCAGGATTCACCTACCTTTTAGTTAAAAATTTTCTGGGAATTAGAGACTCTGATTCATGGATTCGTGCCAAAAAGGATCCATCAAGCATGCTGCTACACTTCGGGTAAGCAGGAACTGTTCCTGATCTTGAAACCCAGGTTGTGACTCTAAGCAACCTTAGCAAACCGCAGGATGATTTGAGACAAGGAAACACTTCTACAACAGTCGAACGTTGAGGTTCCTCAACACACACTGACATCACGTTTCAGTCGGCTTCTCGGAGATCCAGATAGACACATGCCAGTGTACTTGATCTTGCATTCTTCGGAAATGGTGCAGAAGGAATAGTGTTCTTCATTTTATCATTGGGTTTGCGTAAGGCAGACCGGGGACAAACATGTTCGGCGCTGAAAGCAGCTCTCAGCTCCAAATGACCACATGCGTAATCGCTGGAATCCATACTTTTATCCAAAAAATCCTATGAATGTATCCCCTGGATAGATTTCATCCCCGTCTTTGGGCAAAGGACCATGACTGCAACGCACACTGCAACAAAAAACTTTGGGCTGAATCGGTTCGAAGGCGCTTATTACGTTGATTGCCACTTCTCCGAAAGGCGACTTTCAATCTCATAGGGACAAGGCGAAGAAATCCAGTAAAGTATCTGTATCCGTTATAATTTACGTGCTGTGCCCCCCCGCACTGCAAGTATCTCATTACTGTGGAGATATATCTAGTATGACACCTGACTAGGATGCCACTGTGAGCCAGTAGGCTTGCACGTACATCTATGCCCCTCTGGGTTCGTGCGGCCTTCTTTGTCACTCGCTCAGGCTGTTACGCTCTGACAATCCGTATGATCGTGGTAACATATTGTGGACGTAGTACACTGGAGGGGTGGGTGGTAGGCAATTATAGTCAGCTACCGAATGGTCCGAGCGCGGGGCAGTCGTACATTGTAATTGAACGGACATGGGGGCAGTGTCTGAGACAGGCTGTGGTCATGCAGTGCCCGACCGAATGGGAAAAGGGTGCATGTACTTGATACACTGATGGTCATATCGGTGACCAGAATTAGTCTGCTGACCAGAATCATGATGGGGTTCACACGGACTTGGACAGACGTGGGGGGATGGGATAGTCTATCACACAACGGCTGGGTCCATATTTTGCTCGATTAAACGTGAACCCCGACTTAACTTCAAGTTTAGTCTCGCCTCCACTACCTGTAGGTTAGTCCTAAATATTGATGCAGCCGTTGTGTCAGATGACCAGCACATTTATGAGGTGCCTCGGCATGAGGAATCTAAGCAAAGTCTAATTCCATCTAATTTGCGGCTAATGCGGCTTATCGAACTTACGGTGGCCTACCGGTGCATGGAGAACTCGCTCAGCCGATTAGACGATAAGCCTCCCTCGAGCGCGTCTACGAGGAAAGCTCAAACGCATGATGATCAGCAAAGTGGTTAACGTAGAATCCTCAATAAGAATCAAGGACTTGTGAAATCCGGCACTTCTTCGTCGCCGAAGATGGGGAGCAGGTGGGCTGCATGAACAATGCTATCAATCTGATTCACCGCAAGATTGTGTGAGCCATCTGAAGGAAGGATGGTCGCACCATCGACACCAATCAGTTCGTTTGGTTCATCCTCAACAAGCACGTGCAGCTGAAAGCTGGGAGGTGCTGATTAATTCAAAGCATCTGACTGAGCGCGTTGTGTTTGCATCAGGAATTTAACAAATGTCTTATGTGAGCTCATACGGCACTTGTGTCAACTTACGAAGCTAATTTGACTCGTCACACGTGGCCGAGCAGGCCGCGCTGATTACAGCGGTTTTCATATCTCTGCGGAAAGGAAACTGGAAGAAAGTCGCGCCTCGGAGAGGTCCGAGTCAGGACCCCGGGCGCGTCTGAGGGACACACCGCTGAGTAAGTGGTTGGTTTTGCACGCTACCTCCATCATGCCTGACCTTACCCACCACGTCGTCCCCATCAGTGTCAAAGCCCGGATTCCCCTCTTGTACCACGAAGGATCTAGCATCAAGGATATCTGTCAGACATTAGGCATCAAGAAAATGCTCGTTTACAAGACCCTCTCTTTATACTCAAGATATGGCATGGTAACCAATCCATGTAAATACTCTTGTGCTACTGGGCATCCCTGCCTCCTCAGCTCAGCAGATGTTGGTTTCATCTCCATCACTGTTCAGCATCGCAGCACTATTTACCTTGATGAGCTACAGAGTGAGCTTTGGGAGAAGCATCACAAATATGTGACACTTCCTATGCTTCTTTGGACTCTTCAATGTCTTTCCATCACCCACAAGGTTGTTTCCTCCTCAGAGGCAGAATGAAATGAAGAGATGTGTGCAATCTATATGAATCACATTGTGGCTGAAGTCCCAGATCTGAATATGCTTGTCTTTATTGATGAAGCTGCCAAGGACAAGTGAACATCTACCTGTCAATGTGGATGATCAGTGTGAGAAGTTCAGTGCCATACGAAGTGGTGCTTTGTTCGTGGTGCAAGGTTTTCCATTATTCCTGCTATCACTCTTGATGGTATAATTGCATATGACATTGTTGAAGGGCCTATTGATAGTTGGCAATTCCTGAAGTTCTTGGAAGAGCATGTGGTATGTAGTATCTGTTTTCTACTGATTTTGTAGACTTATCCTTAGTCAGATGCCGTTTACCAATCCATATCCTGGTTCCTGAAGTGTGATCATAATGGACAATTGTTGCATTTATCATAACAAGGAAGTCCACACACTCATTGAAGACATGCACCATATGTCAATCTATAGTCATCACACTTTGTGAAATAATTGCCATTAGTTTGCAAGCTTGTCTTTCTCCCACCCTACTCACCTGATTACAATCCTATTGAACAAGCTTTTTCTACTATCAAGGCCTATTTTTGACACCATCCAGATGATTTTTCTATGATAATGATTGCTTGCGCTTGTCAGAACATCACCCCTGACAAGGCAGAAGGATATTTTAGGGTGTCAGGGTATATTGTCTAGTGCAGTGGTACTGTTGTTGTAAAATCTGTGGTGTCTTTTTATTGCAAGCATGAATGAGATTGCTGTTATAAATGAGTCAGTCTGGCAAAATGAACATAACATAACATTGAACACAACAAATGCTAGTCTAGTCAATGAAAATAAAGTCCATGGTAGAATCCTCCTTGCCGGCATCCTCACAGACAATAAAACCTCTCAGAACTGGAAGCCAGGCATTGTGGTCAGTGGACTGATACCAAAGATCACAGTCTTTGGGTGTGTCAGCATCACCTGGTATCATTGGGGGACCTATAAAGTGGGAGCCACCACCATCATGATATTTCTTCTGATATGTGATTTTTTTTTGAGGTGGAGTAGTAGGTGACCTCACGTTCCAATTTGTGTTGCTCCTCTTTCACTTTGCCTCGGGACCATTTCACCAAGCTGTTGAATCCTGTTTTAGATGGACTATGTCACCTGTTGGGATTCCAATTCTCAAAAGGATTTTGTCATCAACCATGCTGAAGATATCTGGGCCAATGTGCTGCTCTGTGAGTTTTCATTCATATGTTGTGGCATTATGAACATGAAGCTCTGATTCTGCATATTTCAGGAACTGTGAGAGCTGTGACAGAGACGGAATTGGAGGTGACTCAAGTGATGGTCTCTCTGGATGTAAGGAGCCATAGCTCCTTAGGTTCGTATCTGGTCTATCTATGTCCGGTTGACTTTTCCTAGGTCATCTACAGTCTCTCTCAAGCATGCATTCAAGCCGTGTACCATCCGTGTCCCATCCGTCGTTGATCTGGTCCTGGTCCACTCTCTATCGTATGTATTTGGTCTATCCAGGTCCGGTTTCCTCCCTTTTCTTTGAAGTACTACCGTTTCCCACCCATTCATATAACCGGATGTGGTGCAGCGGTGGTCATATTTCCTTTTTTTGTTGTCAGTGATCTGTCCCCGCTGATAACGGGACAATGGACACTATCTTTAATTACGGACACTTTATGTCACGGCTAGGTTAGCTGTCAGTCAAAAGTCAAGGGAAATGCCCTGACTATAAAATTTGTACCCTCCAAAATTGTGAACACCTTTTTTGACTCATCAAATCCCATCTGAACCTCTGAGGGATGTTTTCCCTCATCGCTGTCCTTATTGTCCTCATTGTCCTCCTCGCGCTTGGTCCTCGTCCTTGACTGGGTACTTTTGATCCAGTGAACGCTCACTACCAGATATGCACCGGATCTCTACTGGATACATGCCAGATCCCCCTCAAACTCACAGGGAACGCCTGATCCTGTCCCCTTCTCACCTTACAACCTATAGGAATCCTTTAGGGATGAGTACCACTCGTACCCTTCTTCACTTATTGTCTACCTCGGACTAGTCCGGTGGTTGGCATCTCACCCATTTTATTTGTCTTTCAACTGGAGCCCACCGCGAGGTATTTCAGGTTGTCAAGAAGGACACTCAGGCCTACTCCCCAGCATTTAGACCTTGAGGGTATCCTTTCTGATTTTTGTTGTCTCAATCTATCTTCTGATTTGAATTTCCTGATTCTGGTAACGCCAGATAGGGCTCATCATCGATGACTCAGCACACCTGCGTTGTCTCCTTTTGTTACCAGAGCATTTATTCATTCTACCACGGCTCATAATGCTGCTTCCTCCCCTAACTGCTCATTGATTTTTGCTCCGCTTTCACCCTTGACCTCAGTCTCGGAATCAACTTCGTCTCGTTCATCTTGCCCTTCGTCCCCATCCTTCTCTCTTGATTTTCTATTTGACCCTACTCGTTATCCCTCCGAAGCTGGAAGTTCATCCAGTTCCTCATCCGAGCCCTCTTCATCCGGCTCATCACCTAGTCTTCCATATATCTCTCTCCGTCACAATGACTTTTCTCATCTCCCAATACTGCATTCCGTTATTAACCACCCACAGAACCTCATCCGCCCGCTGAATCCGATACCAATGGCTGGTCAAGCTCAACCCTTCCACATGCCTCTCCAAGGTACTTCAAATGTGCCCAAGTTTGATGGCAAGATGCTGTCTCAACTCCCCCAGTATCTAGAGGATATTGAACAGATTGGTGACCAGGTGGCTCTTCATGATGCCGGTAAAATAAAGGCTGCAATCCAGTATGCAGATCTAGATGAAGCCGAGGTTTGGGAAACCGTCCCAGAGATGACCACCAACCCAGTGGATTGGGTTGCATTCATCATGGCCATGAAAAAGTTGTATCCCAGATGTGAGGGTATCAACCACTTTTGCCATGCTGACATCCAGTACTTAGCGGAGGATTATCAAAAGAAGCAGATACGTAACCAGGATGATCTGGGAGAGTATACCAGAAAGTTCCGTAAGGTTGCAGCAGCATTGATTGCTAACAATAAGCTCTCAGAAGTGGAGCGAAACATGATCTTCCTCACAGGGTTCCCAAGGCTGCTACAGGATCACATCCAGCAGCAGTTGGCTATAGTCAAACTGGATCACCATCCAGAGGATCCTTATCCGATGGAAGACATGGTTGCAGCAGCCAAATTCTTGCTGTCAGGGTCTGCGCTTCATTCATCCCTTAATGCATCTGACATTCTTTCCCATTCCCAATCATCACATCAACCTTGCTATACTTCACCCCCATCCTTCCCCCAAAGTTATAATCCACCTCCAGCTATGAAAGTGGAGTCAAATGCAGCCATTCACACCATGCTGTTGTGCAAATTCTGTGCCAAGCCTGGGCATTATACCCAGACCTGCACCATTTGTTTGGAGTATCTTCAGACCAGGAAAATGATCCGAGGTCCGGATGGCAGGCTCTACCTGCCAGATGGGTCAGAGATTCCACGAGTACTGGGTGGACGATGTCTCAAGGATGCGATAGACCATGTGATGAAGACTTCCCAGCCTACCCAGGCTTCGACATCTGCAGCAGCTAGTGCTCACATCACTACCAGTATCCTGTCTGCTACTTACCTGGATACCCCTGCTGTCCTAGATATCGATTCATTCACCTACATCCTGGCAGAGGATCCGGAGCAAGGATCTGCTCCTGTCTCAGTGAATACTGATTTTCAACCCTACTTAGCGCAGGCTTGGGCTTCTTTTCAAGCTGATAAAGCTTCTAAGGATAAGGGAAAGAGAGTTTGCTTTGAAGGTGTCCAGGTTCCGCTGCGCAAGCGACCTGACCCTTGGGCAGCTACAGTATCCGAGGAGCTCCTCTCTCCCGAACTTCAGCAGTTGTCATCATCATCCACTTCATCTATGTCAACTGGTCCGTTGGTGCAACCGGATCATCCTCCTACTCCTCGTATTATGCATCCGGTTCCGGCTCCTCAGGCGTCCGGTGCAGGCACCAGAACTTTCAATTCGTCCCTGTACTGAAACCAGACGTTCCCTAATACTCAGTATAAGTATTCTTTCCCTTTAGAAGATGACGCTGCACCTCATAGAGTCCTGGAACAGGTGCTAGACTTGAGCATTCCGGTTCCGGTAAAGGAGCTGTTCACGGTCTCATCTGAGTTTCGAAAACAGTTCCGAGATCTCACTATGGTGAAGCATACTACCAACCCGTCTATTAACATTGCACAGGTACATGAGCTATCCAGAAAGGATCTGGCAGTGGTTGGTCACGAATACAGTGACCGGATTCCCCGCAATGATGACAGCCTCATTGTCATGCATCATAACCTTCTGCTGCATGCTATCGAGGCCAAAGTAGGTGATTCTGGGTGTGCGCTTTTGGGCATCCTTGATTCAGGATCCAAGATCGTCATGATGCCAAAGATGATTTGGGAAGAACTCGGATTGCCCATCTGATTGGATCATCTTATGAAGATGTCGTCCGCGAATACCAATGTGGACTCTACCATTGGTGTTCTCAAAAACCTCTCCTTGGATTTTGGTGCCAGTGATGTCATGGTAGAGGTTCAGATCTTGGCGAAAGCCAATTTCGACCTGTTACTTGGGTGTCCTTTCCATTGTTTGATGAGTGCTAACACAGAGGATTTCCCGGATGGCTCGCAGACTATCACGCTGTGCAATCTGAACAGTGGAAAGCAGTATACGCT
>JBBPTO010000755.1:0-23091 GCA_038094155.1 Pulveroboletus cf. aberrans
TGTTGATAAGTAGCGTATACATTCTATATACAATAATAATTATGTAAGCGAACATCGACAGTAGATCAGACTCGTCTGAGTCTGAATTTGAATAACACTTCTTGTTCTACAACTATAACGTTCATCGTAAGGTCAACACCAACTAGGTAAGTTGCCTTTGGGTAACTTCTGTTAATATGCGTCCTCGCAACAGAGCAGGCCCAGTGCAACTAGTGAAATCTGGGCAGTGAGAATGGCCCTCTGGGATAGGGCAATGTCCCTATCAGGCCATAGCCCCAGAACAACCCCACAGTGCCTGCACCCCAAGCTTTGCCCCATCTGGGTGAGCTGACTGACTGTTACAAGAAAAAGGAAAAGATCAGAAACTTCACCCTGGGCCATCCTCCTCCAAACGTTCTCATCAAATGACCTTCCCAGTATGCACTACAGAAAATAGCCTCTTTCAAATTCATTGAACTATGGTACCTCACCCCAGAGAGTTGCCATGATGTCTTGAAACACTGATACTTCGAAATGGATGACACCTTTGGCATAGTCAGTATCAATGATGTCCTCACACTCCACCTGGCTGCCTCTATCAAAGCATCCCAACATGCCCGAGCTGACCATAGCCTACCTTTCAGTGAGTTCCTGCAAGCATGCACATCATACTTACACCACATCAAACTAGTAGAGTAACCCAAGGTGCATGTCAACACCCTAGTGATCTTCTTCTGGAAAATAGAGACACACCCCCAGTGCTGCACCACAAATGGGAACACAACAGTCCTCACATAGAACCCTGAAGTGGAACTCCTAAGCTAATGAAAAGGGTGCGAGTGTAGTTCCTGACCCAGGGGATTGCAAAGAGAGAAAGAAAGTGGGTGAGGGTGAATATATATAGATAGCTCACTGATGTTCTGAGAGAGCTGGAAAATCAGAGTCTGATTTCTCCCTGTTCAGTAGGGCTAAGGAATCAACTATGGAGTTGTCAGGAGTTGCCAGGAGTTGCAGGACTTGACTGGAGTTGAAGGAAAATGAAGGAAATCAACTTCGGAGACTTAGAACTAATGCTGGATGGTGGTAACTGACTTTTTGAACTAAGTTCTATGTACAAAGTTTTAAGTCTGGGCATTCCTGAGGCTGTGAATCAAAAGAAAAGATGAAGGAACAAATGTAGATACTAAATAAAGTAATATCCCCATTAGAAAACACAACTCTGACTCATAGATGACTCATTCAGGGCATGAGAACAAAGGTCTGGTCCTCTGGACATCAGAGTTCCAACTTGAGAAGACAGCCTCTGACTATTGAGTCTCGGAGGAGTGGTGGAGTAACTTGAAGGACTTCAGAGGATGTATGAATGCTTGGAGGAAATGGGAATGTCACTGTAGGGAGCTTAAGTCTCCTACAGTGTGTCCGACACTTATGGCATGATGACCTCAAAGTTGGCCCCACTGGCATATTCAACATATCAGAGATCAATGAGAATCTAATGAACTCCATTGTGTTTGAAACAAATTACATGGCCAACAAACACATATCCAACAGGTAGGCACTCAGACAGTCACTCCATCCAGCTCATTCACTCACTGGGTTTTCTCATCCATTTCATGACCTCTGAAATTGCACTGGTAACATGAACCTGTCCCCACTGCCATTGCCCCACCCCCTGCACTGGTGCCATGGATGCTTTTCCACCATCATTGCCCCAATAATGGCACTGGTGCCATGGATTCTTCCCCACTGTCATTGCCCCAACACCTGCACTGGTGACATGGACTCCTCCCCACCATCGTTGCCCTGACACCCACACTGATGCCATGGACCCTTTCCCACTGTCATTGCCCCAATACCTGCACTGGTGTAAAGTAGCAAAAGGACTCTGGAGTATAGTCCTATGCAAGAAATAGGGGTGTGAGTGTATATCTCAACCCAAGGGGATTGCAAAGAGAGGAAAAGGAAAAGAAGAGGACTGTAGGAATGGCTCACTAAATGTCCACAGGACACTGGAAAACTGAGTCTGGCTTTCCCCCCATTCAGTAGGACTAGGAAACCAACTAATCTTGCAGGACTTGAGGAAAACTTGAAGGAAACGGTAGAAAAAGGCTTAGGAAACCGGACTTAGAGGGTTAGGAATGGTGGTGGTTACTTGCACAGTGATGGTATGGGAGTTACATCCTAATTCAGGCATACCCAAATGATATATGACAAGAGAAAACACAAAAGAAGACTACTCAACTCTAAAAGAATGGATCTGGTGTGCAGGAAAGTGATCCAGTGCATGGGAATCCAGTATCCGGTGGATCAGATAGGTATCCTGTGTGCATGGGTCCAGGTCCAGTACATCAAATTGAAAGGAATGGTAGACAAAAGTGTAGACAGATAAAAAACTGACCTTCAGACAACTAACAGATTGACTCAGATCAGGATAGACAACAGCACAGAGCAGTCTCAGATCGATTGGAGTGCAGGATAGGGACTTGAGATGGCTGGGAATGACTGGATATCACTGTAGGAAACTACACTTTCCTACATTGGTGCTGTGGATTCTTCTCCACCATTGTTGCCCCAACACCTGCACTGGTGATGTGGACTCTTCCCCACCATTGTTGCCCTAACACCCACTCTGGTGCTGTGGACCCTTTCCCACTGTTGTTGCCCCAACACCTGCACTGGTGCCATGGATTCCTCCCCACTGTCATTGCCCCATCACTCTTACCAGTGCTGTGGATACATCCCCACCATTGTTGTCGAATTGCACACATGCATGGCTTGGGTCCATTCCCACCATTGCTGCCCTTTGCACACACACTGGTAACATGGGCACATTCCCACCACCACTTCCCAACATGTCCATCTCTGACTGGGACCCATCCCCATCTGCACACCACATCAACACCACCACACTTGAGGCCATGCTTAAGGCACCATCCCCCTCTCCTTGCAACCATTGGGCCCACTGAGCCCTCTACATGCCCAATGACTCAGCTTTTACCCACCAGCACAATTCACACTCAGCCTTCCTGCAATGTCAATCCCAATCCACCACCCAGACTGAGGCCTTAGCCTCTGCATCTGAACCTGTACATGCCCACTCCTTTCGAGCAAGCAAATCAGCCTGCCATGTCTGCCTTGGGTGCCATTCCCACCATGTGCAGAAATGCAATGAGCAACTCCTGTACCACACCTGCGTTTACCAGGCAAGCTACCAGCAGACATCCCATAGACCATGCAGGCAACACCCTCTGCATTGACTGCCAAAAGCCACATGAATGCTCCAAGTCCCACTCTTCTGCCAGGCATGACTGTTCAGAGTGTGGTGGCCACAACCATGGAGCTCAGTAGTGCCCTCACACACAGAGGTGTGCAGGCCCAAACCCCTTATAAGATGGAGGTGCAGCCAAATGCCCTCATACACCACAGCTTACTCCATAGATATCCCAACATATATAATACAAAACCTCTCATTTGTGTGCTCAAATAAACTGATTCCTTTGATTAATTCTTACATGAACTCGGACTGATTTCCTTCATTGTATGGTACCTTCTCCATAGTCACACATTCAATTTCCTTCCTCCCTACTGAACCCCAAGGTGCAGTTTGTGATGCAGCAGGAGCACACTGCACTGCCCCACTCCACCCATTGCAATGGCATGGATTAGTCACCTGATTATCACACAAGCACTCCGCAGTAGATATGTCACCATGTCAGTGAAATCCGGGCATGGCATATAATACATGATGTGTCCTAGGCACTCAATGAAGCCAAACTAAATGCCTAATTGAAAGCTTCCAAATTCCCTGAACCACCTTCCACCAAGCATGCCCCATGGAAACCCTACACTGTCACCATGATCACCACTTCATGCTCCAATCTAAACATTGACATCCAGGGTGGCCACTTAGCACACACAACCACCACCTTCCCTGCCACAGCCTGCATGGGTGAAATCACTATCCTCAACCTTAATGTGTTCAACCCATGAGAACATATAATGCAACCTTGCATCACATTCTTGCTCAGCCACCAGGGCTTTCCCTGTCATCAATTTCCACCTCCTGAGAATCAAATCCACCCCCCTTGGCAAAGATGTTTCATGGGCCTCGCAACAAGTCTCAACCAACCCCCTTGATGCACTCAACCACCACTGCTGCATAGATGACCCCACCCTGGATGGAACACTTTTCTTCACCTGCCATTCCCAAGGCAGGCACAAACCCCTCACCAGGCCCACTCAAAATTTCTCAAAATGCTCAACCTTGCATTTACAGCAGCCAGGCTAGGCCCACTCCAAGGCCATGGCATCTGCATTAGCTTCACCCTCAAATGTATGAGCAGTACTCAGGACAATGGACTACATTCATTACCTGTCAAGATGAAAGCAACTATATATCATAAGTCTTGACTAGGTCATTTAGATGTGAGTAATATGCTCACCTCAGTCATGTGCTATCAGATAGGATGATGGACTGAGAGGCTGACAATGATAAGTAGTGAGTCTAAATACCCTAGAGGCTCGGGACCTCTGGGCATGAACAAAAGTCCACAGAAAAGGGCATACTGGGTTGTAGACTGGCCCAAGCATGAGACAAAACATATGTATTGCAGCCTAGAACAAAAGACTTGATTTATGACATTGATCGACTAGTGCCAGCAGCTGCATAATCATGAGACAAAGAGAGAGAACGAATAACATACAGAAGAAAAGACAATGCACATGACTGTGCACATGCTTGCAAAATCCAACAGAACACCCCTGATGGAACATTGCATCTGATGTTACTGATGTTAAAGGAAACTGGGAATTCCTGCACTTAACACTGCCGCCAATCCAAAGTCAGACACCAGTATGCCCTTCCCATTACCACTCTCACATCACCAGCCTCCTAAATCTCAGGTATGCGACACATTCACTGCCTGCATCAGCTGTCCTCCTAACATTTGGGGATAGCAGCTTATGCTCATTCAGCAGGTCACCCCCATCTGGAGCTGGAAAGCACTGCACACTTCCATCCACCCCCCAATCTTAGATACCATGTACCCACAGTACACTTCCCCTTTTGTTCAATCACCTCAGCAATGTCCAAAGATTGTTCATTTTGTTATTCCATGCCCATACTATTCCCTTGAAATTGACATCAAAATGATCAAGATTCTCATCTAGATGAATTCAAGTATGATGTCAACACCATGTCCAACATGCTTGGAAAACCATACAGCCTGTACATGCCTCATGCCTTTCAACTTTCAGTAACTTTCAGTTTACAAAGGAGGTAATGGTACAATTCTTTCTCCTTCATCTTACATATGCAGGGCACTACTCTCCATTTGAACATTCACTTTTTTGTCACTAACTCATTTCCATTCCATGACCTTCTTTCAAGCTAGACTTGTCTTGTACTTCCACCATCAGTTGCCTCAGAGAATATGTCTTGGTCTACCCCACCCTCACCCACTTGTTCCTTGACTCTTTGAGATGTTATAGCACTTGTAATGAAATGATGTATAACACTAATTCTTGAAAGCTTGGACACAGTTGCAGTCCTTGCTGTAGGGAACAGTGGTTTCCTGTGCTTTCATCTACTATATCCCACATCATCCAATTCCAATCTGATTGTATTTTGATTATAAAAGTTGTGTTTTGTTCACAAGACAATAATATCTACCATCTACTGTTCTATTGTTCAATCATTGTCTTCATTGACAATCTGACCATGTCTGCTATCACCTTAATTCTCAACTTGCTCTGTAAGGAATCAAGTTCTGTGCTTTATCACTAACTCCTTCCATACCTACCCTGAATTCTTAAAACATGTATACAGTGGCTCAAAAAAGTGTCCCAATGTTGATGCATTTTGAAGAGATTGGTTAATTTCCGGTGAAGAAAACCAAACAAGGCCAAACACTTGTAGAAACGAAGGTAGTACTTGCTCTGGGCTTCCTAACCCCACTTAGATCATGTGATTCGGTTGTCATGCCACTGAGGTACAGTCATTTTAAAATGATATGTCATTGGAACACTTATTTGAGCATCATGCTGTGATTCATTATCTGGTAAATAACATAAGAATATGATGGATGCTATGCCTTGAACCTGAATAATTATGTAAATTATGTAATTCTAAGGTCTATAAATAATACTCATCCCACTCAGTTAATCAATATCATCATGAACTCCATTCTTACCACTATTAAAGCTAATATTCTCTCCCTTGCTGAATATGGTCTCTCCATTCATTGGATCTTCTCTCAAACTGGGTTGGGAAAGTCTACTGTGGCCAGAGTCATCAAATAATACCTTCTAGAGAAGGAAAACATCAAGCTAGGGTGTTCTTCTAAGGTTTCCTCTGCTGATAAGAGAAGGATTATTTCTAGTATTACCACTGGAAAAGTGGAAAATGCTGTTCAAGCAACCCATCTCATCAATTCTGCCCTCTCCTCTCCTATCTCATCCCAAACTGTTTACAATGTCCACAAGTTTGCTTTCTTGAAGGCTGTGGTCATGAAGCAAAGGCCTTTTCTATCTGTCAAATATAGAAAACAGAGGCTAGCCTTTGCTCTCAAGTATCAAAACTGGACTGTAGAGGACTAGACTAGGGTTATTTGGTCAGATAGAACCAAGCTTAACAGGATTGGGTCAGATGAATGCAAGAAAGTATGAATAATAGCAGGTAAGCCTTTACAGGACAGGAAGGTATAGATAATGGTACAGTTTGGAGGAGATTCCTTGATGGTTTTGGAAAGTGTAGGCTGGAATGGTATTAACATCTTGGCAGGGGTAGAGGGCAAGATGAATTCTGAGCAGTATGTCACCATATTGAAGGGTAATATGCTTCATAGCATGGAAAACTCTGATATTTCATTATCTCTCAACAGGATAATAACCCCAAGCACTCCTTCAAAAGAGCTCAGAAATGGCTTGAATCTCATGGTATTAAGCTTCTGGATTGGCTCCCACAATCTCCAGACATTAGCCCTATTGAACATGTCTGGCAAATTCTGAAACAAAAGTTCAACAACTATTCAAGACAAGCTGGGGGAGGATGGGAACCTTGGGAGAGAATTGCAGTGGAGTGGGGCACAATTGAGGCTGAGAAGGTCAAATATTGATAGAAAGTATGCCCAGAAGGCTAGAGGCAGTGATGAAGGCCAAAGGAAGACACACTAAGTACTAAAAGTATAAAATTGGAATGATGCTCAAATAAGTGTCCCAATGACATGTCATTTTACAATGGCTGTAACTCAGTGGCATAACAACCGAATCACATGATTCAAGCGGGGTTAGGAAGCCCAGAGCAAATACTACCTTCGCTCCTGCAAGAGTGTGGCCTTGTGGTGTTCTTGTCACTGGCAATTAACCAATCTCTTCAAAATGCACCAACATTGGAACACTTTTTTGAGCCACTGTATATACTGTACTCATCTCACCTGTATTCTTCAAACTATATCTTTCCTTCACATACCTCAATATCTTAAACCTCAGTGATGTTTGATGGTTAAGACCACAAATTACTTCAACAATAAGATTGTTGTGCCAAGCAAGAAGAATGGCTTGTTTACCTTGAACCCTCAAATCACATTCTTGTGGAATGGCTAGCCCTGCCCCCCCTTGAACCCTAGACCTGCCTTAGGGGCTGCACATTGATCTCTACCTGGGGCAAGCATAACAAAAGGTCTAGCACTTTCTTGAATGGCTACCACCTGATAAGCCACCATTCTCACATGATCTTCTATTGACACTTGTTGGCAGTTTATTTTCATCAAGCCCTATAGCTCTAAGTTATCCTCATACAACTGGACCACCTCCAAATATGGTGACCTATATTCCCCAGAGAGGAGAATATGGAAGTCACCCTTGACTTTGCCCATTAATTCTCCCACTCTCCATCTATTCTCCAAGTGCTGACCCCTCCATTGCCAACACCTGTGCAGCAGTGTGAAAGAATTTTCTCTTCTATTTACACCCTGAATCCATTGAACTCACCAAACCAACTTACCCCTCTCATAATTATGTCTGAAGCTGACCAGACACATAGTTAAATGATCTACTGGCCCACAAAGAACCTCAGAGAGTTAACCTCCATCTATGTATGGATGCTGATGGATAACTCTTGCTACCACATCAGGCTCAGTGATGTATTGCCATTGCCAACAAGGTCAGCTGGATTTCTATACAGCAATTACAGACATTGGAGAACAGGTGGACACAGTATCAACAGCTAGATGAGTTAATGAAGATGTTCTACAGTGCATGCCAACCAACACAGGTGGAGACAAGACTCTCCATGACTACTAAATGTCGAGGTAGCACCCTCCTCCAGGAGAGCCAGTCATGTTGGCCATACCTTCCACAGTATATTCTTTGACATCATCAGATGGATGGTGACAGGGGAAAGCAGAGCACCTGGGTGGGGGAACTGGGACAGGTTGCCTGAAGGTTCCTCATCTGGCACAAGTGGGATGAGTGCCAGAAGTATGGCTGATGCCACATTGCCTAGATGGTGAGCTTCTTGAGCTCTGTGATGATGGTGGCAAGTTGGGCAGTGGTTATGCACAAATTCAGTGTGAGTAATCTGGTCCAATCAGGAACCAGGGTTTGTGCCACAGAATATTTGAAGATACATTTCAACTTCCTGATTGACATGTTCAGTCTCACCATTCAACTGGGGATGATAAGCAGTGGACATGGAAAGATCATAGTTCAAGAGACAACCTAGCTCTTTTGTGAAGGAGAAGGCAAACTGCAGTTCTCAGTCTTTGTCATAAAGGCCAAAATGGAGGAACACTTTGTGGAAAAAGAGGGTTGTGACACCATCAGCAGTAATGGTTTTTTTAGTGGAGCAGAGAATTACCTCCTTAGTAAGCCCATGGTTGACCACGATTAACAGAAAATTGAAACCAGAAGAAGAGGGGAGATTCATGATGAGATCACATGAGATCTGCTGGAGAGGGCATGTGCACAAGGATTTAATTGGTGTCAGTGGAAGAACAGTGGGATGGGTGTTTGCTTTATTTTGTTGGCAAATGGCACAGCCTTCAATGTACTTCCTTACATATTGGGCTAGTTCAGGCCATCAAAACTCAGTGGTGATGAGCTGACATGTTTTCAAATAACCAGGATGTCTGGCAGTTTCATGATTGTGGCAATGAATGAGTACCTTATAACAGAGGTTGTCTGTGGGGAGAACGTAGATATGTTCTTTGTATGAGAGAACTCCTTTGGAGTATGACCAATTGGAGAGGCGTGAGCAGAATGCGGGGGGTACCTCTTCTTGCAAAGCTTGGAGAGCTTGCAGGATGAGAGGATCGGAGGACGAGGGAGAGTTTGTAAGTCCGAAGAACATGATGAGGGGTTTGAACAGGCCTTTGTGTGTGATGAAGGTGGCCTTCCATCAGTTGCCATCCTTGATTCTAACATTGTTGTATCCCCATCAGACATCAAACTTAGTAAAGACCTTCACGTCTTTTAGCTTGTCAATGAGGTTGGAGATGAGGGGGAAATGGTATGCATTCTGAACAGGATGTTTGTTCAGATAACAGTAGTCTTGGCAGGGGCATAGTTTGCTGTCATTCTTTTTGACAAAGAAGAAGGGTGCTGCTTGGGGGAAGTTTAAGGAGCGGATTTTTCTGCAGTCAAGATTTTCCTGGATGAAGTCCTTGGTGGCCTTCTGCTCATCCAGGGACAGTGGGTAGACTTTTCTGACTTTAGAAACAAAGGAATCATTGAGGTGAATCTTGTAATCATAAGGGTGTGACAGGAAAACATGATTAGATGCTTCCTTCGTGAAGACATCTGAAAACTCAGCATATTCAAGGAGTAATGTAGTCTTTGGTTTGGCTTCATGAGCCATGGCCACAAGTTCAGTGGCAGTGGTGACCTTATTGACAAACCTCTGGTGTTGAAGGCTGCCACAGAGGGCAAAGTGGGTCCCAAAGTGGGCAACTTGGTGGAGGTCCACATACCTCTTGGTGATGCTAATAAGCTCAGACTCCTCTTTCTTCTGAAGATAGTCAAAGAGCCTTTTGTCATAGACTCGATGAACCATGGTTGCCTTGGGAGCAGCAGTGGAGTAGAACTTGTCATGCTGTTTGAGGTCAGTGACATGGACTTGGTACAAGTCTTTCAACTCATCAAGAGATTCTGAGATGGTGCAGGTCTGTTTAGACCAGTTGATGAAGGGGTTGACTGCCTTCAGCCAAGGTGATTCTAGGATGACATTCTGTCATCCACAATTCATGATGTAGAAAAGGACCCCTTTCATGATACCTTCAATATTGACAAAGAGCATTGTGGAAAATGATACTTTTCCCTTCTTGTTGGATGACATGTCAAGGTTGCAGGCTTGGAACAGTTTCTCAAATTGGGATGTGGGAAGTCTGTTCTTTCTAACAAACTCCCAATTGATGCAGTTAATGTCTGCACCACTATCAATCAGGGTGTGAGACTTGATGGTTTTGAGAGTGTGTGAAGGTACAATAAGTTCAACAGGGATCTGCATTGATTTCATTGTATGGGATACTGTTAAGGATGCACATACAGGGTAGGAGGTGGCAGACATTGAAACTGGCCTCCATTCTAAAAATCCTGGGAGCAAAAAGAGGTGGGTCTTCTGATCACTTCTTTGTCATCCTCCTCAGATTCTTTTAATTTGGGGAGGTCCTTGGGATCTTTCTTCATCATCTTCTGAACAGAAGATCTAGGGGGCCTTCGAAGGTAGTATTGCATTTGAACACAGAGTGTCTGAATTTCCAGCATTTGAAGCAGAGATTCTTTTTATGACAGTGCTCTCTTTCTTTAGGGGTTAGCTTCTTTGAACAAGGGGTGGATATGGTATCAATGTCCATGGTGTCAGGGTCTTGAGTGGGTTTTAACTGGGCAGGGGTGGCATAGGTGTAGGAAGGGGTGGTTTTCCCTTTCTGAGCATTGTTAACAATGTTGATTCTTTTCCACTGCTTCTGGAAGGAGATGGCACATTTGTACCAATCTTCAAACTTATTCAGGACATTCTCCATATGGAGAATCTGGAAGCTGAAAGGGGTGGTGATGGCCAACTGGTAGAAGGAAATTAGAACATCATCAGTAGCAGCCAGTCTTGCTGCATGGGATTGGAAGTCCGCATTGAAATCTATGATGGAAGGGGTTCACTGTCCCCTTTTGTTATGAGCCATGCAGGTGGAGGAAAGCCATGCCAGGGCATCGGCTAATTCATCTGCTTGAATGAAGGACTTACTGAACTTCTTCTCAAATTCAGACCATTCCCTGAATGAGTTATTGGCAACAGCCTTTCTTCAAAAGGTTTTTGCCCAGACTTGGGCTGACCCAAGAGTCATGAATGAGAGTGCAAAGGTGACCTTCTTGTCATCAGTGTGATACACATCAGAGATGACTAGGAGGTAGGTTGAAACAGTGTCCAACCAGTCTTCAGAGTTGGTAGTATTGCCATCGAAGGGTGCAGGGGGGTTGAGCTTGAGCTCCATGACTCTAGAAGTAGACATTCTTTCAAAGGCTTCTATGACTTCCTGGGGTTCGGGTGGATCTTACACTGGTATTATACTATTCTGATTGATAATAAGAGCCTTTGATATAGAGGGAATGAGTGGTGAAGCAAAATAACAAAGGGTATGTGTTTTAACAGAATGCTCAAAAATGAACAAATTGCTGGTGGCACATCCGATTTCAGTGCTTACATAATCTACCCAAAGCGTCGCACATTTAGGTCCAGTTCAGGAGGTGCTGTAGCAGCCTAGTTAGCTCAGCTGTATTGCCTTGCTAGCTCAGCTAGAAGGCCAGGCCCAGCATGCAGCACTGGTGTTAGATGTCTGCCACTCCACTATCTCAATCAGTGGATGGAGTCTCAAATCCCACACTAGGCCAGGATGCCCAATGTTCACCACAACCCATCCCCTCTCCCTCACATTGTACACCTGTATCATGCTCTCTTCAGGCTCTGCTCCTTTGTTGTTCTCTGTGGAATAAAAGCAATCAAAATCATGCAAACCTCAAACGTCCATCCCTCAACCTCCAAAAAACAGCAAAACTGGATGGAGGAAGAAGTTCTTCAAGTCCTCAATGAGCTCATCAAACTCAAACTCAAACTGGGACATACTTCCAGCTTTCCTATATCTGTTTTCAATACTGTTGTGAAGATTCTTGGAAGCAATCAGAATGGTCAGTCTATTCAAAACAAGTTCAATTAGGTAAGTGACAATTATGAATCATCTGGGAGTGTACACTGACAGACATTCATTTCTAGATAACAAAGATATACATATTGCATCATTGATACCTACAACAAAGGCTCAGGGCATGGAGCTTGGTTAGAAATTCTGGGTGCAAATGTCAATAGCTCATTGCCAGATGCAATTGCAGCTTGGGACCAATATCTGGCATGCCATTTTTTTCTAGAATGCATGACATGTGTGAAGGATCGAGTGGGGCTGCTGGTTTTGAATTGTTCTCGGAGGGGTCTTGACTTCAAACACAGGAGGCTGAGGTATTGCTGGGAGAGTCTGTGACAGGAAGTTCAGGTCAAGTGGTTGAAGTTGACTACTCAGAATATGATGAATCTCTGGAGAATGCCTCTGCCACCCAGTTGACCCATTTTAGCAACAGTCTGTTTGACGATATCTTTTCCTCTCAGTCTATGTTTGGCTTGGACCTCAACCAATTGCTTGATCTTGGGAGCAATGTGACATCCCCCAACCCTATCATGCAGCTCACAGGTGCAACTAAAGCCAAGTCTGTTATGGGTCAGATGGGTGATGTCTTCTCACTTGTAACTTCCCCTCCTCCTTCACAGTCATCTCACTCTTTATGAAAATTGAAATGTCCTTTCTCAGAAATGACTGACTTCGACAATCCAGGGCCTTTCTCTTTCCCTTCACCATATCAGAACTCACCATTGCCACCAACACCCACATCCTTGAAGAGAAAGGATTCAATCAAAGCATGGATGACTGCTGCCACTGTAAGGAGGCATCGCTCCTTAGGTCCGTATCTGGTCATTCTACATCTATTTGACTTTCACTAGGTCATTGTCAAGTCATCAAGCATCCATGTCTATCCATGTCCATCTGGTTCTGGTCTGCCCTAGTTGTACATATCCAGTTCCTTGTATCCATTCCTTTTCAATCCAGTCCATCTACCAGATGGATTCCTACTATACTTATAGTGTACCGGATGCTATGTACTGGATCCATGTCTCCTTTTCCTTCTTTATGTTTATTTAGAGTCTCAGGTGTGCCCAGACAACAAAAGTTGTGTTTTACACACAGCACTAGACTATTAAATCAATCATCTATCACTCACTTGCAGTCTGGGTCTTCAGTCCTCATCAATCCAGTCATATCTGGATCTCTTCTCTTCTTGATCCTAGCAGAATCAAGTCCTGTGCTCATCAGCCATGTCTGAAGCATTAGAAGCTCTTATGGATCAACTATCAAGGAGTCCTATAAGCCCTGCAGTTGCATTCCCTTTCTCTACCTGCAATTCCCCTGGGACGAACCAATCATTCCTTTACTTTCTTTCTTTGTGTTACTGACCTGCTAGTTTCCTATCTGGAGACCTATAGCAGTCTAGGTCAGTCAATCTCTCTTCACCACCTCACCCTCTGTTACCTCATTTCTCACTGGCAGCAAGTACTCAAAGCACTTTCATGCAGCTCATGCATCTGAAATGCAATCAATCATGGTAAATGGCCTGACAGGCATGGTGTGCTGGGCCATGGATTATATGCAGGATATCAAGCAGGACTTGAAAGGTGGCTATCATACTGAAGCCTCTTCCACTGCAGAGACATCCCACCCTGTCTTGTCTGTCCTGCCCCCATTGATCCCTCCTCCACCTGCTATTCCCATTGATACATACAGGGCACTGGCCCTCAAGCACATCAACAGCAATACCGAGTTGGACCCAATGGTCACATCCACTGTGGTGGTTGAAATGATGACGAATGACATTTTATGTCAGTCCATCATGCAGTTGATGGATTCCATGGTCCATTGTGCAACAGCAATTACCTGGTTTCAAAAAAATCACAATGCACTTCAGGTACTGGCCATTGCCAGCTTTGTGGCACCATCCAACACTGGCTTCTCATCCAAGTTGACAAGATGCAATGTCTCTGGATATCCCACAATCAGACAAGGTATGGAGTCACAGGACAATGACCTAAATTTCATGTACTTTGATAGTGCCTCATATTCCTAGCATCATGTATTTGTAGTTTGTAATAATTACATGATGTTGTTGTTGTTGTTGTCATCATTCACACTCAATCCACATGCATGCCTGATGTTTACATAATCCTGCCACATCATGCTGGCAATGTTGTCACACAGATTCAAACCCTCCCCAAGAGCTTCAGGTTGATCATCTACCATGTTGTCTGGATTAAAACCAGCAGTATCTACCAGATCATCATCTAGGATTACTTTATCAGCAGGGTTATTCAGAACAATAAAGTTGTGGATTGTGCAAAGGGCAGTGGGGATGTGAGCTTGAATATCTAGACTATATGGAAGTGGAAGGAGGAGTATATGAAAGCACTTCTTCAGCACACCAAATGAGCATTCAATGATGTTGTGAGTCGATGTGTGCCTGAGATTAAATAACTCATGTTCATTGTTTGGCCTGCATGAGATTCACACATCAGGCTCTGAAACAAACAGAAGAATACATACTGCTACATACCACAGGTTTGCATGGCCCCATTTAGCCAAATGATAGCATACACCATGATAGGGAATGAGCAAGGTATTCTTGGATGGAAACCCAAGGTCTCCTAGCAAGTACTTGCCTTTAGGAAGTTCCAGATTTCATGCACAGGCATTGCTAAATATTTGTGCATCAGCAGTAGATTCTTCTCATCTAGTGAAAGCATATGTAAAATGTAGATCGAAGTCACTCATGAATAGACAATTATGCAACAAGAAACCTTTTTGGTTTCAGTATGCAGAGGCAGCATGGGCAGGTGGGGTGATTGAGATGTGGCTACCATTGATTGCACCAATCACATCGTTGAAGTATGGCCACAACTTGGGGTTTTCTCAAATCTTTTGAGAGAGCAATTCATAACCAGGCAGCTTGACAAGGAATGGATAGATTGGCGAAGTCGAAAATATAATGGCCATTTTGCAGAAGTATCTAGTAGAATTTAATACAGGTATTCCTGTTCAATAGAAATTCATGCACCATGATATTGTCTCACTTGACTGCTGGAACCGCTCTCCTACATCATGCACAGGAAGCCCAGTGACACTTGTATATAGGAAGATTGCTAGTTGCTCTTCTAGGGAAATGAACCTTGAGTTTGTATGTCCAGCATGGTGGAGGAGCTCAATGAGCTTTTTGAATAGCTCAGCATGTATTCCAAGTTCAGTGTGAATTCATTCAGGATGTCCAGTCAGAAGCTCCATCAGCCAACTCTCACTGGAAAGGATAGACATATGGTAGGATTCTGGGTTCTTGCAGGGTTCAGGTGTCAATGCAATGATTGCAAGTATGCTGCAAAGGATGATATTGATGAGAAGGGTGATGTACTGGGAGAGCTGTCATTGTATCTCTGGCCATAGGCAATGGGCAAGAGGTGCATGCAGGGCTGCAGGAAGGGGCATTGGATTGTCTTGTTGAGCAATGATCTCGATTGATCACCTCTGGTTTGGGTTTCAGATGGAGATTAGCAGAGTTATGATAGGCCACTTAGCTGCTTCTAGCTGCATCAGTAAAATAGCAAACATCTAATTTGTCTTATTCACATCTAATTTTGACTTATTGGCTTACCATAAGCTGCCATAAGCTAATAAGCACAAATCAGACATGAATAAGACATGAATAAAACAAATAAGACAAAATTAGATGATTGCTATTTTACTGATGTGAGCTAGCAAGGTGATACAGCTGAGCTAACTAGGCTGCTACAGCATCTCCCAAACTGGACCTTATGCATTATGCTCAGTATGTTGTACTTCAGGTACACTACAATGTGGAAAGAGGATACTTTGCACTATCAATAGTGGGCAGTTACAACAAATAATGCATATAAGCTCCAGGAGCTTGTGCTCATTGTTTGGCTTGCCTCATTTTGCTCTATGGCAGGGCAGGAGAGCTTTATCCACTTTGAGGGAGTCAGCTCACACTGTTGGACATGAAGATGAGTCATACATGTTTTTGGCTGAATCCTACATGTTCCAGTGTGCGGCAGAGGGTCATGAATGATACATCAATGTCACACACCTCACTAAGAGCCTGCTGCATCCCAGCAAGTGATATATCTGATCTTTGTTCAACCAAGCGTTCTAAAAACTGAGATTGGTTGAGTGAAAGAACTGACAAACAAGGCAGCCTATCATCACGTCAAAATCATGTAGGATTCGTCTTCTTCCACATTCAATTGGACCAACAGAAACTTCTCCAGTGTGCTTGGGCAAGGCATTTATTTGGTGTCGAGTGAACCCTGCAACTCCCTCAGTGAGCGGATTCAAGTCCGTGAAAGTTGCATGTCCTCCAGCTGCGACATGGGCATGTCTTTGTCCCGAAGTACGACAATGCAAATGGATGGGTCCAAGGCAGCACGATTTGCCGAAGGATATCTAGACTCAAACTGAGGATGTTTCCAATTTTGGAGGGGCTACATTGTACGTTCTGACACATCGGGAATTCCTGGAGTGTTTCAATAATTCCCGATGTGTGGAACGGGTTGTAAAATTGCATTTGTGACGCCACAAGCGGGGTGGGGGGGGGTGGGGCATTGTGTACCCGTGGGGTCCGCCGATCGGCAATTAGCACGCATCCCTTTTCCATCTAGTGCCACCACTTCCGTTCATCTTCCCCCACTCGTCCTCCCACCCACCCGCCACGCCCCGACCTCGATGGCTCATCTCGGTACCTCGCATGTTGAAGATCGTCGTGCTGAAACACGAGTCCGTAAGGACTCCAGTCGACGTGGTACGAGACTGGAGGAAGCGGGAGCGTCCGCGCGCGTGTGAGAACGCGGCGCCACTATCCTAATATGGTTGACTGAGTATGTGCTAGAATCGAGCTGTTCTCCAACATCGCATTCCCCCACATGGGTCCTAGAGCGCGCAAGTCACACTGAAACGGCCTTTGGAGCGCAGTGAGGCGTATCTACCCGCCCGCCCATCGCGTGATCACAAGACGCCGCCACGGGTACGTTTCAACGCTCCTCGCGCACCCGCACTACTCCTGTTACCAAACGCGCGCCACTGTAGTACGCATGCGTATGCAGGCTTTTCACCCATGAAAAGAAGACCGGGCGGAAGTCTAGTAACTACCGGCACGCAAACATTGAAACATGAGTAATGTTCGAGGACGACGTGCTTTCGATTCTATCGTGGTCGTGTGCGTCTCACCTGACTTGACATGGTGTCTCAAGCATGGCTACACCCTTCACTAACTCCCGCCAGTGGCGGTCTGATGCACGTGTCAACCAACTATGGATGGTTACAGGAATAAACAGGTCGCAGAATATGAAACTCAGTGACATGCCAGTGGGACTCCAACCCTCATAGTCACCGATATCGACATGTACTTCGTTAAATTCCTTGGCATCCGCTGGGAGTTTCGCAGTGACAGCCAATACACCCAGGTGACTACATTATTAGTACTGCTCTGCAACACTGACTGATCCTCGTCCGCACAGCCCGCCCCCCCCCAGATGTCCTCGTTTGCTGCAACAACAGGGTGACCCTTTTCTGCAGGCAGGAAGATTGTGTGATCTAGCATTATATTGCTATTCGGACTGGTTCATAGTACATGATGCATATTGCCAAAATTGTATTCGACCACAGATTGTAAACCCCCCAAAATCGCTCACCCCACAGATATAACAGGGACTTGCAATGGGGGTGGCAGATTGCAAAATTGTGGTTGTGACAAGTGCATCACTTTCACCAGTCAGGAGACCTGCCACAAAAACAGTAAAGCCAGCTGATGTACATAGAACTAAGGGAACATGGAATTTAATGTAGAAGTAACATAGGGTGGTTCATAGGGCTAGGAAAATAAGATCTGGACCAATCATAATAGGTCCAACAGGAGAAAGGGTTCCAGTATCAGAGGTTTGATATAAAGTATAACAGATTCCTTCAAAAGATATCAGAGATAATGATATTGGAGTCAGAGGTGACATAGGGGGTATCAGACAGAGTTTGAAGATATGGGGATTGATGTTGGGACAGAATATGATACTTTACTTCCAAGGATGACCTCCAAAATCATATATTTTCCAAACTTGAAATAAGACCTTGAACACAATGCTGAAGGAACTAGGCTTCATCCATCTCAACACTGAGATGTGCCTCCACATATTCATGACTCTGGCCAGGTCTGTTTCCTTGTTGTATAAATTGACAACCTCCTCCATGCAGCCTTCATCCAGAGTTACATGAACTCCATAAAATTCAAGTTATCATCAGCATTCAAAATGCATGACCTTGGAGAAGCATGATATCCCCTCATAATTGAGATTCAGAGAGATCGGAAGTCCTGAACCATCTCCCTCTCATAATCTCAATATGCTTGAGAAGTCCTGCTGTGAACAGGCATGTCCAACTCCAACTCCATCTGAATACCCATGTCACACAGAACCTCCTTGTCTGCTATTCACCTGAGCAATGATTCCATAGTTTCAAAATGTGTCATAAACAGAAAGGAAGTATCTTATCTCACAATCATTGGATCCCTCATGTATCCCATGCTTGAAACATGATCAGACCTGGCATTCTCAGTTGGAGTGCTCAGCAGATTTAGCATAGCACCCAAGGCATGTCACAAAAAGGCAGCCAAAAGGGTACTCCAGTATGTTTGAGGGACAGAGGACATGAATCTCTGATTTGATGAAGTGGACATAGGGATTGACATGAATTTCCATGGGTACTCCAATGCTGGGCGGTTGCAAAATCCAGACAACTCACAGTCAGTGTCTGGCTATATATTTCTTAGCAGTTGAGGGGATATCTTTTGATCCAGCAAACTACAAAGCATGGTAGTGCTCTCTGCCATGGAGTCAGAGTACATCAGATTTACCAGACAGCACCCCACCTGGCACTAGAGCTTCTTTGAAGATCTCAGATACCCAGAGAAGGTACCTATCATCCTCCATTGCAATAACCAAGCTGTCATCATTCTATTCTGTGATTATCAATACTGCACTTGAACTAAACACATCCAATGACTGTATCACTACATCTAAGATGATCTCATAGCAAAGAAAGAGGCAATTATTCAATACATGCCTATGGAGGATATGGTTGCTGACATTCTCACCAAGCCCTTGACTGGGGACCAGCATTGGAAGTTCATAAGAACTATGGGACTATGACTATGCTCAAGTGAGAGTGTCAAAACCCCATGATCTCCAATCTTCCTTTGAACTCCTCTGATGCCCTTGAACCAACTCCAACATAGAGGGGATGGCTCTGACATGGAGTTGATGAGCTGGCCATCAGACCTAATCAATACTCCTTGGGCCAGTCAGGTACTGTCCCTTATATACTTGCACATGCCTTTTAATATCTGTTACATTCCTTTGACATTGTTATTTCCTTAGATATGCTGTCTCACTTTTTGCTCATTTCACCTTGACAGATAGCTACAGAATTTGACATATTTCAATCAGAGTAAGTCAGAGATCACCACAGAAGGTGTGAACATGCCTCTGCTCATAGGTATTTAGTTTTCCTTTTGTCCCACAAACTTCCTTAATTGTTTTTGCCACTTCTGGGCAGTGGTTGAGGTGAGCCCCTTTGTTATTACATTACACTATGTAGCTAATTTATGTAGTGGGGAATTCTGCCCCTTTCTTAGTTTTGACATGTTCTTCTTCTTTGTAGGGTGGGTGGCATAAGCCCCACTTACAACACCAGTACTTCATCCCCACATTGAGACATCTGCTTGACATTGTATTGCTTGCCACCACATATATAGAGCACACTCCAAGCAAAACCTGGGAATTGCATGTCACTTAGCTCATATTATATGTCCCTCAGTCCATAGTGCCATAGTGCTGGACAGTACTGGACAGCAAAATCAGATTTTGCTGATGAGCCCCCCATTGCTACATTCCATCTGTTTTCCTTGCCATCTCCTGCTTTCAATCCAATGCTCATACCTGTCCTGTGTTGTCCAAGTTCCCCCCCTTAGTGTAGCCCACCCTATCGGACAGGCTTCCACTGTTCAGGATATGAATTTAACAAAAAGTTTGAGCAATGATCTGATAAGAGCCAAGACTTGGAGGATCACATACATGTGCATCATTGGACAATAATTGAAGTTTTTGCGCAGCCCAACACACGAAAAGGACTTGTCTATTTTTCAAGTTTTGTGACGGACCAAACGAGAAATAGCACATGCTTCTCGTTTAGTCCGTCACAAAACTCGAAAAATAGACAAGTCCTTTTCGTGCGTCCAAACATTAAATTCCGACAACCGTGTGGGCCACACGAAAACTTCGAATACTGTCCAGTAACGGATATGTATGCTATACTTCGAGTCTCGGCTCTCGTCGGTTCATTGCTCAAACTGTTTGTTAAATTCGTATTCCGAACAGGCGTACAAACTTGAAGTTGCTACCACTGTCTGGTCATCCGACAAAACATCAAGTTCCGCTGGAGTTCAAACACGAAAATAAATTCCAAGTGCGTCCTTCACATTTATTCATACATTTAGATATATGCTAAATATTGATGTAGCCGCTATGTCTCCACAACAACCGATTCCCTCATGACCGATACCTTCGAGGCTATCCCGAAGGGTATCGGTTATGAGGGAGTTGACAGTGCATGTGGGATCCGCCGATCGGCAATTAGCACACATGACCTCGATGGGTCATCTCGGTACCTCGCGTGGTCCCACATGGTGCCTAGAGCGTGCAAGTCACACTGTAGCGGCCTTTAGAACGCAGTGAGGCGTATCTACCCGCCCGCCCATCGCATAATCACAAGACGCCGCCACGGGTACGTTTCAACGCTCCTCGCGCACCCGCACGACTCCTGTTACCAAACGCGCGCCACAGTGTACATGCGTACGACCCCTGGAAAGAAGACCGAGTCCAAGTCTAGTAACTACCGGCACGCAAACATTGAAACATGGGTAGTCATCGAGGACGATGTGCTTTCGGTGCCATCATGGTCGCGTGCGTCTCACCTGACTTGACATGGTGTCTCAAGCATGGCTACACCATTCACTAACTCCCGCCAGTGGCGGTCTGATGCACATTTCAAACAACTATAGATGGTTCCAGGAAGAAACAGGTCGCAGTATATAAACCTCAATGACATGCCAGTGGAAGTCCAAACCTCACACTCACCGATCTCGACATGTACATCACTAAATTCATTGGCACTCTCACCGTTGCAATCATTCTGGCATCTGCTGGGAGTTTCGCAGTGGCAGCCAATACACCCAGGTGACCACTTTATTAGTACTACTCTGTAGCACTGACTGATCCTCGTCCCGCACAGCCCGTCCCCGGAGCCCGCTCAGAAACCCACTTAC
This sequence comes from Pulveroboletus cf. aberrans, assembly GCA_038094155.1. NCBI lineage: Eukaryota > Fungi > Basidiomycota > Agaricomycetes > Boletales > Boletaceae > Pulveroboletus > Pulveroboletus cf. aberrans. The sequence continues at coordinate 21,499 of JBBPTO010000755.1, forward strand.
AACACTGTATGATGTGCTCGTTTATTGAAACAAGAGGGTGACCCTTTTCCGCAGGCAGGAAAATTGTGTGATTTGGCGCTAGATTGCTATCAGAACGGTATATGGTTCATACTACATGATGCATGTTGCTAAAATCGGGTTCGACCACAGGCTGTAAACCCCCAAAACTCGCCAACCCCGCAGATCAAACAGGGACTTGCAATGGGGGTGGCAGATTGCAAAATTGTGGTTGCAACAAATGCGTTTCTTTCACTGGAGCAGAAACTTGCCAGCAAAAAAGTAAAGCCAGCTGGTCTAAACCTATGACGGCGCGCTGACATGTGTATGCAATCTCACAGACTGCAACCCCAAGTATGATCCCGACAATTTTGAAGTGTTTGGAACGTGCACGAACGGCGACTTCAACGGGTGCGGTTGTTCAAAGTGCAAAACCTCCCGCGTCCCTTGCGCGGATAACACCTGCAAAGGACGCAAAAGATGTGTCAAACACGTAGCTGATATCTGCGTTGACCACAGACACGTCTGCATTGTTGGAACATACCAAGGCTGTGACTGCCATACGTGAGCATGTTGAGAGGTCCAGCTTCGCGTGTATCTTGGAGATCACTATTTAGATGTTGCCATTACCCTTCGTTCGCGTCCGATGGCTGCTCGCGATAAGACATTCATAGATTCAAATATTGTTTCTTGGCTTTGAATTCGCCATGCATACTATGACGTATGGCTTCTTTAGACGATCTTTCAATAGAGTCGACGGTTGTTCTCGATACGAGTGCGAACCAGCAACCGCCAGTCCTAATTACATTAGTTGTCCTCCCTGTTCGACTGACAGCCACTGGGGGTCGCTATCATGTTCTGGATAGTCCCGTCCTCAATGTCGGGTTGTACTGCGAGCTCATCTGTTACCTAGGTCGTTCCTCTTCTCTCCGCACCTGACAGCCTAGGCCCCCGACATGTTGACTTTCGTTCTGGTACGTAGTACAACCTTGTCCCTCGTGTGTGTGTCATGGAAATGGTTCTCGGCAGGTTTTAACCGTCAACAATCCATCCCACTAGCAATATCAACGTGATCCTGACACCACCTCACCTGTACATTCCGAGATTGCACACTTACTCACTACGCCTCGACAAGAGAATATAAATATAAATCCCGTCGTCATTTGACATGCACAGAAGAAGGTCATACTGGAACGATCACTCGTCACTCGCATTGCAGTTCTTTAATGCATGATTGGCACAACTCGCCTCTTGACCGTCACAGCGACGGACGGCGCTCCCCCTCGAAAATGAGGGAGGGGATCGTGTTGCTGGATTTCGCGTCGCGCGTTGTTTTGGGCTGTTGAATTCCAAGGCGCCGATCAGTAAAACATAATTTGGTGTGAAATTTTGAGAGCTGTCAGCAGTACACCATAACACCACCTGCAATCCCATATCTCATCAAAGTCCCACTGTATCTCACAAGCAAACATGTTAACATTCCATGGAAAATGTATAAATTTCTCAAAGCTATCCATAACATCCCATATCACTTTCTGCTTCTCCAAAGGCATAAAAATTTCCATTGGAGACTGCAGTGTACAAGACATCCCAGCT
>JBBPTO010000756.1:0-23067 GCA_038094155.1 Pulveroboletus cf. aberrans
AATTGATTAGATGGTCTAGCACTGTGTGCAAAACACAACTTTTATAGTCTGGGCACACCTGAGACTCCAAATAAACATAAAGAAGGAAATGAAGGAACCATCTGACATGAATCTGGTGACCAGATCACAATACAGAGCATCTGGTACATAGCGTCCAGTACACTATAGATATAATAGAAGTTCATCCAGTAAACGGACTGGATTGAAAAGGAATGGATACAAAGAAACAGATATATATAAGTAGGGCAGACCGGAACCAGATTGAACACAAATGGATATGGATGCTTGATGACTTGATGACAACCTAGTGAAAGTCAAATAGATATAGAATGACCAGATATGAACCTAAGGAGTGATGGCTCCTTACAACAGTCGATTTTATACAGATGGTGTGCATAATTTGAGCATAGCTTGCTCAAGCCTTCAAACATATCAACAGTGAGGTTACAATGTTTGATAGACTGTGTTCCTTCAAGGCCTGAGAAATACCTCTTGACATTGGTTGTATGTGAAACCACAGAATGAAGAGTGACTGCCATTGCCTTGAGAGGAGATTGCTTTATAGCAATGAAAAGTTGTTCCCACCATTTGAGGGCATCAGCTTGAGCACCTGCAAACACCCCAGTATACTTCTGATACTCCTTGAGGTCATGGATAAGAGCTTTTGCCTCGGCCTCAGTCCACTGCCATTGCTGTGCAATTGAAAGTGCTGTCTTGATCATGAATTCAAAGTTATGACCATTGGCAACCTGAGAGATTGCAAGCTTTTGACACATTGGGTGAAGGTACAATGCAAGGGAGTAGTGATTGGTGTTCATTGCATGGAAGTGGCAGTTGAAGACTTGCTTTGCATTTATCCATGGTGTTACAGTCACTTTCACACCCCTTCCAATATTTTTGACCCTTCTGACACTTCTGACCATACTGAGAATATTTGACTCACTAGAAGTGATGCTTCCGAACTTGGAAGCTCAGAAAGCTCGGAAGCGTGGGAACTCGGAAGTGCAGAAACTCAGAAGGCTCAGAACCACAGGAACTGGAACCTCAGAAGTACTGGAAGCACAACAGTCCAACTGGGACTTTGTATTTCATCATGCAAACCCTTTCCACTCATACAGTACGTCATGCTATGTATTCCAGACCTTTCCAGAACATTCCTATGTCTTCCATGCATCACCCATGACCCTACCATCACTTTATTCCCTTACCCTACACATGTATCATCTTCCATTCTTCCACACCATGCCTCCTCTACACCCAATCCTTATGGTTTCCTCATGGACATCTAGATTAGACTACAATAGATACAAACATGTAGAATAGTATATAAAGAACAAGAATGCAGCCACCAGAGGGCAGTCTTGTCCTCTTGGTGTTTTTCTCAGCATCTACAGTGTTGACTCATTCCCCCTTTCCTTCCCTTGACTGGTGAAAGTGGCCGAGAGCCTTAAGTGGTTCTGAGTCATATCACATGGTAAGGAGCAAATTTCTATAATTGTATTCACCCCATAAAGAAAGCACGAAAACATCTAGATTACAATAAATTTAATTAAATTTTAAAACAATTAATATGAATTTGAGCACCTGAGAACCCAATGGAATTTCTCCTTGAATTTCCTTCGAAATGATTGCATCACCATTGGGTTATCAGTGGTTACTGCAATGAAGTTCCTTGCATCTGCTACATCCATTGTTTCTAATGCTTACTGCACAACATTGAGAAGTGCATCTGCAGATCCCTGATGACCAGTCATATCTTGAAGCCCAAGCACAATCAGATACTGATTAACTTCTGCAGCCAGAGTACCATATAGGCTTCACTTTAGCAAGTCCTCCCAGCCATCAAGAAGTAGTGTGAGTCTCTTTCTTCCCTTAACATGGTCCATTTCCTCAAGCTGCACCCAAGCCAATTCAGCATTCATAATTGAGTGTGAAAGCATATAATGTGAAGGAGAACTGTATGACAGCTGAATTTCATCCAGAAAGTTAAGGTAGGCCTCATGGGAAGCCATCCAACGTCACATGACATTCACTGGTTCAAGTGTGACAACACAAAAAAATTACCAACAATTGTGAAACTTACAATAAGAGAAATCTGGTATGCAGATGTGTTCTAAAAAAGTATAAAAACTTTTCTGCATGATGGATTTGCTTAGTAGCAAGAATTGAGATTTGTGGTAATTTTTCAGTGTTGTCCAAAGTTGTTAAGTGACAAGACTTCTGCACCAAAAAAGCCAATGTTGTCAATTGTCACATCATGTGAGGTTGGATGCCTTCCCATGAGGCCTACCTTATGAAAAAACCAGTTTCCCACAAGGGAAAATGGAACATTGGCATGAACAATGAATCTGATATGCAAATGAAATTGCTTTGTCAACCACACTGACTTGGAGAACCACAGTTATGCTTACCGAAATAACTTTAAATTGGTGCGTTCCTGCTGCCCTTTCAACAATGGAGGGTCAACAAAACCAGCTAGTATCCCACTTGGCTGCTTTGCAAGTACTTTAGCAGGCTGGTTTGTCCCTGTGTCACCATAATCAGCCAAGGCTCCAGCTTCAATCACATTCATGGGCTGTAACTCTTCTGTTTTTGATGCAAGGTATGTACATATCATGTTACATGCAGCTTGAGGGGCTTGAGAACAGGTAAGGATATGTTTCAGTGGTTTGTTGTCACGCCCTTCAATCTGACAGCCTGTTCCATCCAGTCCACAGTACTTGCACTCATAGTATCTTCAATTTGATTTGTTCTCGAGCCTCTCGAGAGGGTTGAAGTGGTCTGTGAGTATTTTTGCAGGCGGTCTGCCAGCAGAAGTGTTGGTTGCCGTGTATGCGACAGACACACAGGATGTACTGGTATGTATATGCTTAGTTCAAAAATGTATTCTCTTTTGTCTCCGATATGTCGCATCCAAATCCATTCGCAACTGTTCCTCTATTCTGCCAAGTTCTGCCATCCCGCTTGGGCTACTGCCGGCAATTGCCGGGGTGGCAATTGCCATTGGCAGAATGGCAGCCTTCTGCCAACAACACTACCTATCACGCAACTTGAAAGTCGGATAACTTGCCATGTTGTAAAACTGCCCAGAAATAACTTTTATTTCCAATGGAAGAGTATATGTACCATCTTGCCGCCACTACCTTGGCTTACTCCGTGACTATATATTCGAACTCCTTTCCTTGGGACAGTATCCTCGTCTTGACTCTGGTTTCATCTAGTGGTGCCTTGATCTCGGGGTCAAGGTGGTAGGCCTGGAACAGCGGGTATGTATCAACCTTTGCTGCCATCTATTGTATCACACTGTCAATCAACCCTGTCATTCTCGCCCTTGGCACGATCTTGTCGCACTCCATTGAAACCGCCCAACGTTTCTCCGTATGCTCTACAACTCCTTCAGGGCGCGCTCTGCATGGAGAGCACCATAAACAAGGCGAGATGTGGGGCAGACTGTACGTGATCGCATTTTTCGCGCCGGGCCGAGCATGCGAAACGATACTCAGGCAATGACGCGGTGGTTCCCCGCCTAGAGTTCTCTGTCTTGGTTCTCGCCGTTGCTTACCTGACGTTACCTGACGGATCTATCGATCAAACCCCAGCCTGGCCACTTTTCTCACCTAATCGAAACAAGTTGACCCCATTTCTAAAAGTTGATCACTCGGGGAGCGAGTCACACACTGGCACCTGGACCGCTGCTTGACTACATTTCTTCCTTCGTCATCCGCCGTCGATATCGTCGGGACTCGCCTATCCCACGTGTAGAGGATCTGGCTATGCGGGAAGCAGAAGATAGCTGCAACCCAACGAGTTCTGGAAGGCAGGAGGAACCGGTCGATGATCATGTTGGATAAAGGTACATCATGATTACGTCACACGTGAGGTAGTTTTGTTACACCGAATTTCGTTTTCGAACATTGCCCGCAGCTAACTTTGGACGCTTCAAGTCATGTAAATTTCAATGGTGTAGATCTGCGGGTTTCGAAACTAGTTCCATTTTGCGTACATGAGAATCGTACGCGGCGTTTATGTCGGAAGCAGAGGCCTTTGGTTTCAATATAAATGAACAACATACTCGAGCGGAACGACCAACGAGGAAGCAACAGTTGTACTCTTCGACGTCGTCGGCCTCAATGCAACTGAACTTGTGCGATCCCACTCTGGATTCGGAGCCTGCGGCTTCACGTTGTGAGTCAGACTCATCCCCCAAATTCGGACCTTCAAAGCTTCAAATCTGGACTGAAGCTACTGTGAGTAGATTCGTATTCTTGGTACCCGCACTCTGCAAACTGAAGTACTGATAGATGACAGCACAATAAGAACGGAAACTGTCGATAACACCTGACTCGGAGGCCTGACGTATGTGATTACGGTTCAAGACGTCTTGCGAAACGAAAACCGAACCAACCAGACCAAACTGTAGAAGAGAAGGAAATCTTACAACTAGTATCCTCTGGTCCTTCAAATCATCACTATCTAGAATCCGTTGGTTTGTTGCGCAATAGCGTCGAACTCCTCACTGCGCGTGTTGCCTGATTCTAGCTGGTAATTAGACCCCCCAATAGTTGTACCACATTCAGGACATCTTGAAACTTGGTTCGCCATTCCACACTACATTCAAGTCAACACATACATTCTGGCGAAGGAACGAGTCAATACTCACATCGCCAATCACGAACGTGTGCCCGTTCGGACAATTGTAAAAATGTCCTGCGTGCGCTGGTGACAGTGTTCATGAGTCCGGTTTCGGCGACGAGTCTTCATACTTACAGAAACCAAGCGCCTTGACGATCGTGATGCGCTCCTGGCGCGAGACGGTATCGTAAAAGGTATCCATACGGATCGAACTCTCGACTTTCTCCCATTCGGCCACAATGTCGCGCGCGATACTTGAAAAGTTTGCTTCTAACCATTCCTTCTCCTCTTCACTGGGATTCTTCGTCCGATGTTCCTGGTTTATCGTCCCCATCGACGACTCAGCCTCCTGGCGAAGTGCTGACGCACGACGCGCAAATGCGTCCCGATACTTCCGTTCATCAAACTGACCTGTCATCTGGCACATCATCATATCGAATCGGAATGTCTCCTGCGAAATTTGCATTCGGTACAGAGCGGTCTTTGAGAGCTGACGATGTGATTCGGAGTCTTTTGCGACCGCGAAGGCAACGTCAGCATCTCGCAAACAGCTCTGGAACAGGAATCCGACGTAGGTGACCCAACCCAACCGTTCAGTTGCACTGTGGTCATCTCCGCCGGTCCGTTTCCCGATGGCGTCGATCCATGTCGTTATCAGATCGGTGATTGCTAGCCGGATGTGAATCGTCAACCAGATGGCCTCGACCAAGAACCTCCGGTCTGCGAGTGGACGGGGCTGACCGATCTTGATCTTCGCGATGCACATCGCATGGGTCAGGGGCTCTCTGGGCGAAGTGCTAGGATCGACAAGAGACGCAGCGACCTCGCACTCATGAAGACATGAAAACGCTGCTTCCCATGCTTCTGTGTGCGCAGAACGTGTCTCGGCGACCTGGATGGCTAGTCTGTATGCAGTGAGGAGTTCATGCGTTGCCTTGCGCCAAACGTCCAACACGGAGCTGTCGATGGCCTGAAGTTCCTTATTTTCAGGAGAGATGCCCCAAAGCGGGATGGGCGCCTCTTTTTGCGTCGCCAACACCGATCTTCGAGCCCCGGCTTGAGCTGCTCGTTTGGTGACATCCGTCGTTTCCTTGAATTTGAGATCGATCTTTCCGGCTTTTTTCAGGAGTTCATCCTTCTTTGAACTGATCGACAGAGCCTGGACAATCGTCTGGGCGGACCCTAAAGACGTCGACATCTGCGCAGCGACGTTGCGCTCCAGAATGTCTAAGTTCGCTCGTTTGAACACGCGACCGTAGCGGGGTGCCGTGATCTCCGAACGACAGGTCGGGCATGTCGGCGGACGTCTGAACCCGACTGGGCTCGACAAACCCAACCATCTCCCGTCCTGGTCACAGTCATAGAACTCGGACATACTGCAATGCCCGTCCAATGTTTCGACGGTGAACGTGTGCCGACAAGACGGAATCGTGATCAAGAGCTCGTCCAGGGTCTCCTCCTCGGGATCAATTTCCGCCAACGTGCGCTGCATGACGAAGTCTGCGATTTGAGTGCGCTGTTCTTCCGAAGCACAATGAGGGCAGACTTGAACTGCACAGTCCTCCCCGCAAACTATCGTAAAATAAGCTTACAGATTAAAAAAAGAGGATGTGTATCTCACCCGAGGGGCATCGATGACCGCATCGAAGAATCCTTTCGCAGCGTTGGTCACAGGGAAGTCTGGCACAAACCTATGTGTCGATCGTCGTATCAAGTCACCAGGAAAGCCCAGGTTATTGTTACTCACAGAACCGCAGGGAACTGGGCATGCATGATGGAGGCACGACCTGTGGGCGTATGTATCAGGACGAGCAGAGGCAATGACAGATCTGACGGGGACTTACCACGTGCATGGTTGTTTGCACGGGGCACACGGAACGTGACACGGACGTTTGCATTGAGCATGCGAGCAGGCCTGTCTGCATTTATACTTGCACTGTGTCGTGTGCTCGTGTCCCTCGGAACATGGCTCCTGACAAGAATGTTCGCAATACAGAGGTTTTTCACACGGATGAGGTGCATGCTTCGTTCTCTTGACGGGCTGGCCATCTTCCGACGCAAGGTTGACAACTCGACAGTCGTTGCAAGCCGTCTTGCAAGTCCTTCCACAGCATGGCATTTGCTCTGCGCAGCGAGCCGCGCATCGATACCCTTCCGGGTTCTGAGAGCAAGGCATTACGGTACTGTGTTCGCAGTCCGGAAGTTTCTTCAGCACTTTCTCATTGCAAAGAACACTGTCAAGTGCTTCAAGCCGGAAGCTGCAGTATTCTCAGCCACTGAAACAGTAAGAATCCCCATCTACATACCATGGGACTGAATTCTTGACGTGACCACACGGAAGTCGAACGTTGGGAACTGGGAACCGGCAATCTCCGCATGGTGTATTGCAATCCTTTTGGCAAGGATGGTCTCGATGGCACAGCCTCCGGCACTTCTTCATGCAGATCACAGCATGATGATTTGGGTCGTCTGAATGACACTAAATTATGTCAGTTGCATCGAGCTAAGGTTCAGCGGAAGACGGTCGTCAAGACGCGTACCTTGAACGGACAGAGGTGACCGCACTTCAGCAACGTGTCGCACTGCACCATGCAACCACCTGTGAGATATATGAGCCATCGCAAACCGAACAGTGAGAAGTTCAGTTGACACCCACCATCGGGGGCAATGCGTGGCAGTTCACCCGGCTGGGACACATACTCCACCTTTTCGGGATGACGATGGCATGCGACGGGAAGGGCCGGACCCAATGCGTCCTGAGAATCTAACTCCTCAATGATCGAGCGCCACATTTCGCTCCTGGAGGACAAGTTCTCGGCGTTTCCGAAGATATACAGGCCTTGACGAGCTCGTGACACGGCCACTATCACCGATGTGAGTGAGCAATCGGGACTGTGAAATAGATCGCACCGTTGATGCGATTTCTGGACTAGAAAGAAGAGCATTTAGGTCGGCCGACGTGCAAGCCCGCATGTGGGTCATTACATACCTTGAGAAATCCAATGTTCGCCCTTGTTTCTTCATCTCCACTTCCAGAGTTTCGAACGAGGGACAGGATGACGACCTTTGATGTGACCATTTAACAAAAATTCAAGTTCATTCAAAAGTTCCCTACCGTTCCTTCTTCACCTTGGTAGTTGTCGACAGTCCGCAGCCTGACCTGTAAAATCGGCTTAAGTCCGACCTGATCTCCATCGGTTACAAGTTAGAAGAAATGTACGTTGCTCGTGACTTTGACGTGCTGGATAGTTTCACTTGTCGGATCACTACTTGAGTTATCCTGGTCACCTTCGCGATCATCAAGGGCGGCTTGGTCACGTTCGTCAATTACAACTGTGACATCACCAGCCAGGGCATCTCTAAGCCGGGCAAGCTGGCCCAAGTAGGCACACAGTACGACGATGTCGCCCTCTTTGGAGTAACATCCCTGCCTGGGATAGTGTAAGTACGATTCATATCAAGACGACATGGACCAACGTACTTGAGGAGGTAGAGTACAAGGTCTCGGATCATTTTAACCTAAATTTTATGTCAGCTTTGCCCGTAGCTGGGGAAGTGGAACACGTTCATACCTCGTACGTGTTAAATTTGCTCCCAATATCATCTGCTCCGCCACTTTCCTTGTGGTTGTGGGTGACAAAAAACATGTTTTTCGCCATTCCACGAATATCAGGGTAAGATTTGACCAACTTATGATCTTGCAATCCGTCATACAGCGTGTTCCTGTTCGTTGGTGTGTCATATCAAGTGAATCCAGCAGGGTATTCCAAAACACACCTTATCAGGCTAGATATGGTCGGACGCATTCGCCGCTGCACGTCTATTCGAGACATAGGAAGGCCAGAGCTCGACAGTCGCTCCATGAGTGACATGTCAAATCGGTGCAGATTTCTTCCATGTGGGTGATCCATGGACAGCGCTAAGCAGAATCAAGATACTAAGATGCCCATCACAAAAAGACAAACATACCATAGTTGTTCAGTGTCGGACGCAGTTGAAGGGGGTCGCCGATGAGGATGAGGTGTTCTATAGAAGGAACGAGACTCCCCAAGACGTGGGCCTCGAGTACCTGCCCAGCTTCCTCGACCATTAGTACTTTAGGAGAAAGGGACTGACGGTGGGAGTCAATATCGTAAATGACAAAGACTTGGACGACAACGCACCTTCAGGAGCGTCCCGAGTTTGGCTGCCCCTATAAGAGGACACGTCAAGAACCGCGCTAAGCATATATCAATGCGCGAGTACCTGTTGTAGTGCATCCAATGATCTTGACATTATGCAACAAATCACGTCGGACCTATGAGTATATACACCATGAGATGGGAAAATTATAATCCAATTTGCCGCGACTCACCAATTCTTTTATCTCGCTGTTCTCCTGAACCAGCCGTGCGTGCTTCTTCCTCAGTCGCTCGAACTCAGCTTGATGGTTCCGCTGCATATCCATGAGTGCCTGGTCGATCCAAAAGGTGTGCAATGTCTGTCGTTCGGCTCGACTCATGCCCCATACTTTGCCATCGTCCAGAAGTTCCTTCAACGACCGATTTCCCAGCGGCTCTACTGGAACACCATCTTCTCCGAGTTCCCTGAAGAATCGCACTGCTGCGTCGAAATAAGAGGGTTGAGGAGCGCTGACATCAACGGAACAGGAAGCATTGGGATAGAAGGGGTAAGAAGCATTGGGGTAGGGAGCGTTGACATAATTGGGGTACCAGCCAGGAGCATTGACGTAGAAAGAGGGGTCGTAAGAGTGATCAGGAGCGTTTGTCTGCTGCCATACAGCAAACGGCCTTGGTGTACCAGCAGGAACCTTCTCCGTCACTGAGGTTGGAAGATTGAAAGATTCGGCTGTCATTCCAGGCTCGGCTTCTTCCGAATCGCCTGCATCCTCCGCGTCCGTCGTGTTATGGGCCCGGGTCAGCAGCAGTTCATATCGGTTGAGTTGAGGAGGAGACCCAGGTTCTCGTTGAACGAGTGAGTTGTCGTTCTGTGGAATGGCGGGTACCGCCGGACTGTTCGCCATCTGCAGAAAGTTGAGATCGCCAGAGTTCTTCCAGAACGCATAGATAGACATGTCCTCTTCAATCGCCTGGCCATTGGGACCCGCTGTTTGCCATTTTTCGCCGGACTCGTCGTCGTTCCTCAATAGGTCCCTGGCAACGTCGATCCACCCAGGTGGCATAGACATCAGAGCATAGTGTTCGGGGTGATCCAGCGAAAGGTACTTGGTGATCTCCGACGAGTCTGACTCAATATCGTAACTTTGGATGCGGTGGATCAAACGCGATATCTCCTGGCCTAAGGTTTTGAGCTCGAAATGTTTTTCAGCAGAAGAGCGACTGAGACGGGATCTTCCGGCGGCCATCTCCCTTGTTTCAATAGAGTACTGGCCGATCCGTTCGTCGGCCGTGCGAGAACCCAAGCGGACGATGTCTTTCGTTATGCCTGCATCGAGGACTGAGCTCAACATGTGATCGAGCGCATGGTTCGTGAAGGCGATCATGAGGATGGGCCCGACGCCATTCGCTAAGAGGACGCGAAGAAGCTCAACACCAGTGTAACTCTGGAATCAACATGTTTCGTCAGCTCGGCAAGTTCATTTTGTGGCAGAAGGATATCACCTTTCCGGTGCCTGGAGGTCTGAGCGCGACGTGAATGAATGATTCAATTGCAATGTATTAGAGGACCCAACTCACCCTTGAATTAAAGCAAGTTCTGTTGTCAATGCTGCGATGACAGCATCGGCCTGACTCGGGTCGAGACGACTAGCACGGTACAGTTCCGCACGTGCATGATCGATAGAACTCTTGTCCGATACGTTCATCCGCAAATCATCCACCCCGACTTTTTTGTCGAACAAGGATGACAATTGATAAACGAATCGTGGGAGTCGTGCATACTTTGGTGCGTCGATGGTGCATGTTCTCAAGTATTCGGGTGGGTGAAAAACGAGATAACGGGAAAGGGGTATATTCTCAGGCTCCATTTTGAGGGCCTCGAGGAATGGTCGGACAGCCTCGAACAGGACTGGGGACTCGACCAGCACCTTGACATCGTCCGAAAGCGAGGATCCGCCCCAGATCTCGGGAAGAATACGCAGTTCAATCTCTGTGTCAAAAAAGATGACCCGAAGTTTGATGCGGTTCTCATCGGTCTTGACATAATTCCCCAGCTCTTCACACGAACTGGCTATCGTTCCCAGATGGACTGAGATTCCAATGCATGTTTTCCAGACTAGTGCGATGAGCCCGCCTTGCATGAGCCGCTTGCCGCTCATTCCTTGCCAAAACGCAGCGCGCTCTAGGCCCGAAGGAGAACGAGCCTTGCCTGGAGGCGTCTGGAAGATCAGACTAGTGGTTATTCCCTTGGGGTCAGGAACCAACGACGTGAAGGCGACTTCGGTGTAGACGTTGAACATCAAAGAGTCGCGGTTGTCTGATGCTCCATGATACTTCCCTCCTCCCTTCTGGAGAATTTCGCCGAGCGTCGTTTTGCGACGATTTGAATCGTTCAGATCATCTTGTACCAATTGCACTGCTCTCCGCAAGGGCGCCCTTAAATCAAACGTTGGTGTCCTGCAGAAGAGAACCATAAAAGAAGTACTGACATGAGCTCTTCTCTCAAAAGGCGAAACTGGATGTCCAACAAGCGCTGAATAGAGTCTGATGGGGCAGGGTGTGGGGCGTCGAACAAACTGGCCGGCAAGAATGGTTGCGCCCTGCACAGCAACTCCCCGTGGGTCGGAGCGACGCGAATGTCCTGTATGTCCACGAAATCGTTGTCATGGCGTGGTCCCTCCGAACGCAAATGACCGGGAGGATCGTAGCTGCCATGCAACGCAGCGATGAGACCCTCATTCGAAGCACCATTCGGATTTCCGAGTGGATTCCGGCGAGAACTCGAGCGCGTTTCCTTCCTGAGTTCGCGATTAACGATAGATTCCAGACGTTTCACTTTGTCCCTGACCGAGCTCACAAGGAGGTCACGGACAGGACCTGCAACGTTTTGGAAAGGGTTGTCGAATGTCGGAGGGGAGGATGAAATGCTAGAGTCCCATTGGTCAAACCAGAGACGAATATTTGTTACCAGGCTGACGAGGCGTGGGTACATCGCGACGGCGTGCTTGAAACGTACGAGACATCTGCAGGAGTAAGTGAGAATGTATCCTATAGCATAACAGCGATTTAACACACTCGTCCAAGACAGCAGCTATGGACGCCAGCACCTGCACACCCAACTGCGGGTGCTGTGATGACGGCGGTACCCCAGGATATCGGAAAGAACGATTATCCATGATGGCATTCATGTTGTCCTCGATCGTATCCGCAAGCTCTGTTATGTTCTGTAGAACTTCAGAAAAGAGAATACTGTATTACCCCTGGTTAGTATTGAACATAGAATAGCGGCAGACTATCTTACTTCACTCTGCTAACGAGTGTGCTCTTGATGACAAAGTCAGACGACAAGTACTACCAGAAGTGAGAAGAGGCGGTCCTGAGAGTATGGAAGAGACTGACGCGCAAAATTGGTAGTATGCCTCGCTGGAACGAAAGGACGGTGTTACTACTCCCAGCTTTCCAAGATACTTGTGGCCAACGTATGATGTCTATGAGACGATGTAGACCATTTTGCTACAAGGAAGGATCAAGCAAAGTGCACAAACCGAACTAAACCATGACGTACGGAAGCCATGGTTTGCAAAAGAAGCTATTCATGGATGCGTAATCAACATCAATCGCATTCTGATCTCCGTTCAACTTCGCGACTTACTTGACCGTCTTCCTGAGTCTGACAAACGATTCAGTACTTCTGTAGCGACGAGAAATCGCATGTTTCTTACCCAACTCGCATTGCTGGCAGTTGCACTAGTGAGAGGTGTCAGAAACGCATAGACTTGGAAAGTACTCCTAAATTTAAAGTTGTCATAGAGGTAATTTTTTAGCGCATTGTGCACTTCGGTGGGCGATAAAGAGGAATCCTGAGGGAAAAAACCATCCGTTCCGCCGCCGCTTACTTTAGCCAAACCTTCTTCAGTGAAGAACGGAGTCAGGCCGCATTGCACAGCGACGACAGAACGTGGCACGAAGGTCAAGGTGCCGGACGCAGTGGACGTCTTGGTTCCGCCTGAATTTTGGATGTGTTTATAGCGACAGCTAAACTCCCTGCTGCATTTGCCTTGTTCCCAATAGAACCTGCAAACCCCAGGAGGGGGATTGCCAGCGCCACTCGGACGAGGGGGACTCTGTGGTGGAGTAGAGCTACCGGAAGTGGATGTAGGCGTACTACTGCGAGGACGAACCCTAATGGTGGAATTAGGGGACAAGGAATGTGCAGAAGTACTTTGGTCGCCTTTGTTGCGACCACCACCTCTGCTGAAATAACGAGGACGAGACATTGAGAAGCACCTCTAGGTGGCAAAAACCGTGGGGCATTGAGGGCCCTTTATACTGAGTTCGAGCGCAGATAACGGGCGAGCCTCGAGGCTGCACATAGTATTGGCAAGTGCTTCCGTTATGTAATTCATGATAGCGGAGGCATCTAGATCAGCTGGGACGTAAAGTACTTTCCTTTGTTTCTATTTCTCACATATCAGCACACGAACTGATCAAAATCCATGCAGAATCCTCCTCTAGTGTACAGTTAGCTTTGTCATCGCAGTGGTAAGACCTGCAAAAATCCGTCAAGTTTGCTCCGAGTCCAGGTGGAACCAAGCCCCGGTGACAGGCTCTGAACTCATGTGGTGCTCCGGTAACGCACGGATGCGTCGAGACGCGGCTGAAGGGTCTTGTCTTGCTTTTCGGGGGTTCTCATATCATCTGATCTGAAGCAAGGTAAACACATGGAATGTCGCGGGCTCAATGTTCACCTTCTCGTGAGGTGTTCTAATCCTGAACTGTGCAGACCCTCGACCCTAATGCCAACACTCCTCTATCAAGGTCAAGGGTCCTATATCAACGCTTCGGCGTGGCTGTTGCCACCGCCACATTTTGAGACGATGGAGTGTTGGCAACTTGCAAAGTTGCACCACGAGCGGCCACGCCAGCAGGTCCGAGATGTCACTGAAAGTAACCCAAATCGCTGTCTCCCTATAGTTTGGTTATAAGACCGTTCATGCCTATCGTATAGTATCAGTCTGGTCAAAGGATTAATTTCCGTTTCGGTGATATCCAGGTTAATACTATCAGTCATGTAGGGTCTAAGAAGTGAAGCACGAAGTTGAGGCATGGCCATCGTTGACTATGGCCCTGAGACCTGGCCGCAAAGAAGGCCGATTAAGCGGAAAATAATTTAGTCGACTTTGTCCTCTCGCACAACCTACGGTTACTCCATCTACCATCCTGCCCTAGCAGAAAATCCTATTCGAGTCACATCAGATTGCGGATGCAACGGTGATCTGCGTACCGATCGTATGCACCATCAAGCCATTCTTCCCCCCTCCCCGCACACCAAACTTAACTCTTGCTTTGGCTCTGCCACCAGTCCTCGTCTTCTTTCTGGATCGCGGAAAAATACCATTTATCGACATCAAAGAGAGGCCACGAAAATGGCATGTTCAAGCCTTCAATCGGTGAAGGCTGGGTAGGCTAGATAAACGTTTAAGTTCAACTTGAGACGACCTCTCAGTGTGGCAGGCACAATAGGCATGACGTAATATTTTCCCGGGACTCGAGGGATTCTCGCTCACCCATGCATTTTGGGTTATGTATCCCTAATCGCTTTGCCTAGCTGTCACACCTCCTTCTTAACCTATACTCCCTGGTAACCCATGCCTCAGAGGCTATCCAGAGATGTATGGGTTAAGAGGGAGTCGACTGTATCCCCCAATCAATTGATCATGTGTGGGTTGGCGACGAATGGCGACGAAGCAAGCGCGTGTGTCTGTGGTGCTACGAAGCTGACAGAACACGCCAACCTGGTTTGCGTTGTACAGGCGCAGAGCGCTCAATCTCAGCGCCCATACCCCCGCTCACAGAGACACAGACATGTGGACTGGATGGCTGCTCATCAACTGCCCCGTTCTAGAATGGTCCGTCGCGGACGAGGTCAAAGCGTCTCGGTGACGCCTTCGTGTGCCAGCTTCATGAGGACGATCTAAAGGAAGCAGGACTCGGACTCGTGTCCCGGATCTCGACGGGCTCCCTAGCTGAGGCCTGGGGAGCATGCAGAATTGGCACTCACCCATGAACTGGGAGGACCTCATCAGTCCCCTCGCCGTCGGTGGCATCCTGGACCCGTCGTATTCCCTCCCCATCTTGTTTCGTTTCTCACGACGGTACCCAACATTGCTTCTTGCGCCGAAAAGCGTCTGGAGCGCATATACAGACGTTCGCGTATGAAAGGCACACACTCCCTGATCTTTCCGGGTGGCTCCGCATCCTCACCTCTTTTATCGTATAGCTCTGGGGAGGCTCAAAGCTGCTGCCTTGACTAAATCGCGTTTCGTGTCGCTGAAGTCCATTCAGGAGGATCAGTTACTCGCACTTCCCGTGCTTGATTCACGAGCATGTCTGAGAGATGCGAAAGGTATTCCTATCTGCTGTTTTCGATTTGCACACTGATTACGTCGTTCGCCGCCTCCTGTAGGTCACCGGTCCACCTCAAGTCCCACACCATCACTGATACAGACACGGGCGTCGAGTCGTGATTTCGGACACGCCCCTTGAAGGAAGGATCTTAGCAAGATTTAAAAGAAAAATACAATACAGGTATACCGCCTGCCATTCGATCATACCCAAATGCTCATGCCCATCACACCATCCCACGCCATCACATCACGCACCATTGTGATATTTGAATTCTCAGTATGTATGATGCATTCCACCCGTGTTCCGTCCCATGTGAAAAAAATAATCTATCGAAATTAACGTTCATCTCCGCGTAGCCAGGGCTGAGCGCTGAGTCACCGGTTCATCGGCTCGGTGTACCATTCTATTCCGCACACTGAATCCTACATTTGCATGAATCCATACCGCGCTGCCGTTCGGAGCCGCTGACGCATGGCTGAACGTTGGAACCAGCACAGTTTAGCCCTTACTAACGACAATGGGCAATGCACTTTCGGGGATGTCCCCTCTCACTCGTGCTTCACCCTTGCATTTCATCATACTGCATAGTCTCCGGGAGCAATTGATACCACGGGCACGATCGAATAGATACTCACATACCGGTACATGGCTATCAACACATTCCGCCTCAGAAAAATAAAAAGTTTTCAGTATATTGTACACATTCTAATTGGTCTGCAGTCAAGGCGAGGCGCCGAGACGTGAAGCCAGCAAAGCCGGGTCACCCGGCGGTGACCCCGGATTAGATTTCAGGGAGTAGACCCCCGAAACGAGGGCCTTGTACTGAAAGGACGCCGCGAAGCACACTACCGTAAAGAAATACAAAGACAGGAAGGATACAAACAGTAAGAAGCTAGCGTGATATAAATACAGGGAGAGGTGAGGACGGGTCACGAAATTTGAGAAGGACGAGCGACTATCGAGACGATGAGGGCCTGTCGCGAAAGAAGGAGCGAGATCACCCAACGACTTACCTAGCGAGACGATGAGGGGCGATGGGAACGAAAGGTCGGTCGCCATGTCTCGCCGGCGGAGTTGGAAATAAGGAGGTGGCGACGGTGTAAACAAGTTTAAACGTTAATTTAGAATATTTATTTAACTCTGTTAGGTAAACTGTATGCGGTGTCGATCTGCGGCCGTGGCAGGAACGCCGTCTTTTCCTCCATCCCACTAACACCAGTTCGCTCTTTTGCGATTCGTGGCCCAACCTCGGCGCATATCGCACCACATCGCACCCTCCCACCACTCGTCCTGTCGCGGTGCCTCCCAGTCTCACCTTCGCTCTCTGGGCCCATAGTGCGCAAGTCTTTCCTCCATAGTGTTCCTTGCAAGACCTCCGCCTCGCACCACAGAACCTGCTTCCGTTTGGAGGCAGAAAGCGCCGCGCGCTTTCGCCTGATGCTTTCCCTCTTCCCACACTCGTAGTCATAGGGATGTAGTACATCCTATACATTCGTCCCGCACGTCCGTCAACGGACGCTATTCGAAGATAGCTCAAACTTCCTCCCCGCTCGCGACTTAATAATGTAGCAGGAACACCCTGACCAGTGCCCTATAGATTAGTAGATCGCACTATTCAGACCCCATATTCAGTTTTGCATGCCATCATACCGCACAGTCACTACGAACAGTTCATGTCGATGAGGGCCAGACCTCTCCAGTTTTACAGTATGTTATGCAACGAAACAGTTTCATCACCTTCTACATCACTACCCTCACAGTACCACGGCAAGCGTTGTATAACCGGTGGACCAATGCTAAATGGTTGCAAGTGCTGTTCCGGGACCTTGGCACCCATGGCAATGCTGGTGGCAGACTCCGTAGGTGACGGCGGTGAATGATAGACAGGGTCGGCAGAATCGCCGAAATTCCTCTTGGCGCTCTCTCACGGACACAACGGATTTAATATTTTCAACAGGTACGAAATGTGAGTCCCTGGTTTTATTTTAAGTTTAGTCTCGCCTTTGCCGCATTGAGACTTGCCCTAAATATTGGTGGATCCTTTGTGGGAGCAGCCGAGGAAGCAGAACTATCGATATCTACGCCTTCAGACGGGCTCACGCCCTAAAGTGCTGACTCTGACTACAATATAACCCACACGGCACCCGCTTACCGTTGCAATTTTGGTTCCTGTCTTGCGGGAGGGCGAAAACTGAGACACCATTTGACTGCATCTCAACCCCTGGGATCTACCGCTCGAACCTTGGCGATGATGCCATGTCCCGCCCCGCGTCGTGGCTACAGTCGACCAAGAAAGCAGGACCGCGGGAAATAACCCACCTTACTCAAACTACTTCACGTTGAGCCACGGTAACCTATCGGTCGAACAAGGCCGCAAAGGAAAATTACCTGGTTGACCGATTTAATACAGTATCTGCACTTCCGTCCGCTGAACCAATTGAACAATCGGCTGTGCTAGGATTTTCAATTTGGCATTGAATCAACTGTGTTGAACGAATTCATCACAACGGTAGAGTACCAGCTCGAGAAGTCTACGCCCATCTCATATTCTTGCCAGATTGGCATATGCACATTGCATCATATCGTTGCCAACAACACCGGTCAATGACAAACTGTTTTGCCACGCCATCATACCGATGGTCGATCCCCCTTGACGGATCCAGATAGAATAGAAGGGGACCCACACGGTCTTAGTATCATTGCTGAGACTATGAAAAGATTCCACGAGTACAATAACACATGCAGTCAACGGATCTGCGTTGTCGCCCAGGTTACCGAACGAGTTCTATCTATACGATGGCACGGTAATTGAACAACCGAGTTTTGCTATTGGTCAACCATGATACAGCGCATGATCCCCGTTGATGTATTCTCAAACTGTATGCGATAGAACAGAAGAGGGCATACAAGTCCCAACGTCGTTGCTGACTATCCCGGTCCCACGGTACTACACACGTAATCGGCCCGACCTGGAACATCCTCCCAACCGGCGTCATAGCCGATCAAGTTTACTTGCGCAGCGCAGCGCAGTTCCGGAGCGGGCGAAAAGCGGTATGAAATCGGGTTGGCCATAACTATACGGCTGGGTTGATACTGTCGACCAAAAACTCGACGCTAGCCAAGTTCACGATGTAAGTTGTGTTTACTAGTACGCTGCCGGCGTCATAATATTGGTCTTTTCCCAGCAACTGAAGACGCGGGCCCATCAAATGGCCCCTATTTTGTGTGTTCTGAGTGGCTGCAACTATCCAGGACCGGGACAAACCAAGCGGGAGTCCATGTGGAGTGCACTGCATTCGTAATGAAATGTAACGGAGGAACAAGGTCTGGTTTGCCACTAGTTGACGCTTGGCGACCGGAGTAAAGCGAAAATGGACAAACGGCTGCGTAGTTTGGGTACGGCTTCACTCGCAGACATTGCAGTTTCAGCGCACTACGAACGACGCCGCGGTGACGTCAATGCAGGACCCTGGTTTTTGTTCACCGGCCCCCAAGAACTCTGCATTGTCAAAGTCGCAGTGTCGGAGCAGATGATTGACATCAGTAATTTGACACATGTCTAAATCCGTCTTATTTGACTTAATTCGTCTATGCAACGTTTCAAACCTGACAGAGGTTGAAGGTCTGTTCTGTCAAAAAGTGATTTAGATGAGTCTTCTAATATTTTGAAGTGTACAATGATCACACTGGACATGTTTTGCAATTTGAAAAGTTGAAAAAGATCATAAGCTGGATTTAGACATGTGTAATCTTACTGATAAGTTGACAGGTTTCGTCGGATAAACAAGCACGTCAGCATACAAAAGGGAAGGGTGACAAGGACATCTTGCTCCCCATCAGTACCCTCTTTGCCATGACTTTGGAAGGACACGTCGACGTCTTAATCATTGGAGCCGGCCCTGCTGGCGTCATGTGTGCCAACGCACTCGCAAGAGCGGGGACGAACGTTAGGATTATCGATCAACGGTATGGAGCAGATCACACTTACCCACCGACAAATTTAACTCAATGTCTGACGATTACAGTCCTGTAAAGGTCGCGGCCGGTCGGGGGGACGGTATTGCACCGAGAACAACCGAAGTGTTACAGGTATGTTCTGTTGCTGTTCTCCTATTATCAATTACATTTTCTACCCGTGCAATAGAGCTATGGACTCGCCGAACGCTTGGTCCGAGAGGGAACGCAGTCGCATGTGTGTGTAGGTAGATTGCTTCATTCACATGGTTCCCGTTTTTAATCCCGGTTCAAGACTTTCTACGACCCTGGGGCCGGTGAGGGGATAGAGGTTCGATCCACTTCTGTCTTTGCCATATTTCTCGTTCGTCTGATGGGTGAGAACCAAGTGTGCACAACGTATCCCGGTTATGAGCGAACCAGGTGCCGAGTATCCATTCGTAGTACGACTCTCTTTCAGTAACTAACACTTCTTCGTGCTGATATGTGGACGCGCATATAGATTGGGCTCCAACAGGGAGCGATCGAAGCCCTCTTCCTTGATTCTATGAAGGACCACGGACTGGAAGTTGAACGCCCGAAGCAACCCTCTGCCATTAATATTTCGGAAGATAT
This sequence comes from Pulveroboletus cf. aberrans, assembly GCA_038094155.1. Lineage (NCBI taxonomy): Eukaryota > Fungi > Basidiomycota > Agaricomycetes > Boletales > Boletaceae > Pulveroboletus > Pulveroboletus cf. aberrans. The sequence goes on from JBBPTO010000756.1 coordinate 19,728, forward strand.
CGCTGAACTGTCCAGCCCGTCTTCGTACCCAGTGAAAGTAATTTGCTAGTCACTACCCTCTCTGTCAGGCTTACTAACGTCGTCGCTCCAGGTTACCGTAGAGCGTCTGGATGCGACAGACGAAGAAAGCAAGACGGAAATTATACATGCCAAGTATGTCCTCGGTGCGGACGGTGAGTGTATTTCAATTGGATGCATGCCTGGCTCCGACGCTCAGTTTGTAGGAGCTCATTCGTGGGTTCGAAAGACGCTTGGAATCGAGATGGAAGGCGAACAAACTGGTAATTCGTCTGATCCACTCCCGTGTCACGCCTCTGACTCGATGGAACAGATTATATCTGGGGCGTCGTTGACACGATCGCGGAAACAGACTTTCCAGACATTCGTAGTATTGCTCTCATCCATTCGACGAACGGTTCGGCCATGATCTTTCCCCGTGAAGGAGACATGAACCGTTATTACATGCAACTGGAGGACAAGGATGTCGTAGATCCTGTGACTGGGAGGATCGAGAAAGATAGGGTGAATCCAGAGAAGCTTATTTCTGTGAGTTCGAGGGTGACGACGGAAGTCGTGAAACTGATGAGCGTAGGTGATCCGAAAAACTCTCCATCCGTATGAACTAGCAGTCGATCCAAAGGGGATTGAATGGTGGACGGTTTACATCAGTGCGTGCCTTTTGAGACTTGGTGTTTATCATCATCCCAATATCAGAACCGCGTTGCAGTTGGCCAGAGGGTAGCATCCAGGTTCTCCATGAAGGACCGAGTTTTCATTGCCGGTGATGCTTGTCACACTCATTCCCCAAAAATGGGTAAGAATTTTTGTTTGAATTTAGGACTCTGGAAGTGAGTCTCTGTGGTTTAGGTCAGGGCATGAATGCTGCCATGAACGACAGTCACAATCTCGGTATGCACCTATATGGAGCGTTGAACGTCAACTAAAAGTTGTCTAGCATGGAAGCTTGTGCAGGTGCTCAGAGGATGGGCCCACCCGTCATTGTTGAAGACTGTAGGCCCTAGGGTTTATTATGACCTGCCCTTCTCTATTTCTGATGTTTTCTTTTTGTCAGTACGAACACGAGCGTAGGACATTCGCTCAAGAATTGATCGATTTCGACAAAGAGGTGGCTAGTTTGTTCTCCAGAAAGCCGCGGACGGAAGACGATGTGAATGGCGTATCCAACGAAGAGTTCTTCGAGTCCGTGGTTCTCGTAGATTATTCCGGGATGTCATTGAGTCATTTGCACTCAGGGCGGTTCACAAACGTGAAGGCTTCATCACCGGCGTCAGAATTCAGTACTCTCCCTCTGTGATCGGGGACACCACATACGAGGCCTGCGCTAAAAATATCATTGTCGGTCGAAGAATGCCCCCGCAGATTTTTCTCCACGCAGCCGACGCACGGCCAGTCCAAATTCAACAGCTCCTTCCCGCAGACATCCGCTTCAAACTGCTGTTCTTTGTCGGTTACCCATCCCCGGCGCGCATCGACGAGCTGAACGAGCTCGCGGAAGAACTAAGCGCGCCGTCCAGCATCCTACGTAAATACAGTCCCGACGGCAACGTCTCGACCACGTTCGACATTATCACGATTCTCGCCGCCAAGAAGATGAACGTGACTTATCTGGCCGTTCCGGCATTCTTCCGTCCCCACTGGTCCAGGTGAGTGTCGTTTTCTCTCCGTCAGTGTCAACGAGCTGATCCATAGACTTACCTCACAGGGTCCTTCTAGATGACACTGATATGAGGAACACCCTGGGCGGAGATGGTTACAAGAGATTCGGAATCGATCCAGAGGAAATCACGCTTGTAATAGTACGGCCGGACGGATATGTGGGCACAATCGTACCCTTGACGGCTCTCGCGCACTTGGACAAGTATTTCGGTTCGTTCTTGATTCCTCATCGTCCCGACTCCGATTGAGTGGTGTGTAACTCGGAGCCATGGTGACACAAGCATTTCTTGTATTGGGTAATAGATGCATCTTTACTATTATTACAGTCTTGGTGACATAAATATTGATTAGACGATCCAGTGTTAGCACCACTATTAGCACCACTGGAGATAGATGTGCCAGTTGCAGACACTGTCAGTTCGAATGCTCACAGATACATCCATACCTTGATTGTGGAGTCCATCCAACTATCATGAGTAAATTGTGGTAGATCGAATGTGTCGTCAGGGTGCCAGCCTGAGATAGCCATCATGTAATGGTACAGCGTTAGGTACTAGTAGGATGTCGATGTCACCGTGAAGGGTCGCTCATGCTTCCCAAATTCAACATCATGATCAGCATCACGGACACAACGGGATAAGTACAGATACTATTTTTCCTGGCAGCATATCCGAATGATTTTCCACGTTCACCCCGCTGGCTACTCGGACATTGGCGCTCCGGGCGCGTTTGATCGTGTTATCGCTGCCTTTTGCCCAGTCATGCGCATCCTTTCTGGCAAAAAGGCGTTGTACAAGGTATGCATCGTGGCCAAACACTGGCTATCACGTAGCACGAGGGCTTATCAGGTATGTCTACTAGTGGTTTCTGCTCGCTTCGTGATGTTCGAAGAACACTGGTCAAATGCCAGTCTCCACGTTCCGGTAATACGCGTCATAGCACTAGCCTCAGATACCGAGACTAGCAAGTACTGAGTTAAACTTAAATCAGTATCACTGATGCTGCCGCATGGCGTCCTCCCACGACTCCGAGCCTGTTACTACCAAGTCTTATCACAAACGCTCCCGAATGGCTGGTACAGGACGCTCGTGTCTCGTGTGCATTGCATGCAAGTTTTGTGAAGTCGGGAGAAACGAGGACCACATGGATAAGTTACATCGATTTCCAACTTGGAATGGACACTTGGTGTATATAAGGACCCGCGCAATCCACTGTCCCCTTCACCCCCATCCATACACCATGTATCTGGAAAGTCGCGTCGACGTCTCGATCATTGGAGCTGGTCCCGCTGGCGTGGTGTGCGCCAACACACTCGCAATGGCAGGCATACACGTGAGGATCATCGATAAGCGGTATGGAGCACGTTCCATTAAACCATTCGCTAGGTAATTGAATGCTCATCGACCCCAGCGCTGAAAAAGTCACAGCCGGTCATGCGGATGGTATCTCACCAAGGACAAGCGAAGTGATCCAGGTAGGCATCGCAGTCATTGCACAAGCTTTGGCAACTCTCACCCACGCATCCGACCCATGCAACAGTCATATGGGTTCGCCGAGCGCTTGATCCGAGAGGGAATGCAACTGCACATGTGTGTATATGAAGATGTTCTAGTTCACATGATTCGTGTCTCACGCGCCATCCCGGTTCAAGACTTTCTACAAC
>JBBPTO010000757.1:0-23066 GCA_038094155.1 Pulveroboletus cf. aberrans
CTCATCACCTCCTACCCCTTTTCCACCCTTTTCCATCACTCACTTTCCCTCTTCCAGCCTCCCACATTACTATATTTTCCTTGTTCCCTTTTCCCATTCTTATCCAGTATCTCCCACTATAAACACTATCTTCTCCAGCATGTATAGCTATCTCCATCCTTATCGAGCATTCTCCAGCATTCTTCCAGTCTGTCCAGGCCTGGGTCATGCTGTAGACTCTGGGGCCTTAACTATGCAGAAGTGCTGGTTTGCTGATGCAGCTTGATGTTGGGACAACACAGCACCAATGGCAAACCCTGAGCTGTCTGCTTCCACTCAGTATGGGTTTGAGTCTGTTGGGATGGCAAGGACAGGTGCTGATGTAACTGCTGATTTAAGGGTGTCAAAAGCGTGTTGTTATGAGGCTCACCAGGTCCATGAAACATTGCCTGTCAAAGTATTGAGGGGTTTGGTAATGTCCCCAAATCCACAGGTAAAGCAATGGTAAAAATTGAGAAACCAGAGAAATGATTGAAACTCACATTTGTTAGAGGGGAGGCCATTGCACAATCCTCTAGACTTTAACAGGGTCCATCCAGACCTTCCCATCTGAGATAATGAGCCCAAGGTATTCTATTTCTGTCTGCTCAAAAGTACATTTTTCTGATTTCAAGTACAAGTGGTGGTGACGAAGAACCTGGAGGACTTGGGCAGTGATCTGTTGATGTTCTTCCTGAGTTTTTGTAAAGATAAGAATATCATAGAGATAAACAAGGATTTTTCCACATAGGATGAGATCATGAAAGATATCATTCATGAGGTATTGAAAGGTAGAAGGGGAGTTTGTCAGACCAAAGAACATCATGGTTGGCTCAAATAATCCAAGATTGATGTGGAAGGCAGCCTTCCACTCATCTCCCTTACAAATTTGCACATTGTTATATCCCCAGTGTATGTCCAACTTCATGAAGTACTTTGCTTCCTTCACTTTATTGATGAGTTCAGAGATGAGGAGTAAAGGATACTGGTTCTTGACAGTGATTGTTCTGTCTGACCTGGGCAAGGGCAGGTGTAGAACCTTTTGGAGCTTCAGACTGAACTATGGACAAGGTGATGACATTTGATGATTGCAAGACATCCAAGAAGTCTGCCTACTATTGAGGACAGATAACAAAGGATACTGCCAAGTGAATGGTGAACAAGGAGTCTGCCTACTATCGAGGACAGATGACAAGGACTTCCCACTGAAGGGTGGTAGATGAGGAGACCTCTAGGTAAGGTTGATGATGGAGACTTTCCACTTAAGGGTGGTTCACAGCAGGTACAAGCAAGAAGGTATTAAGGCTACCCTTGGGCCTGTATTGTAGAGTGGAAACACTGATGTATTTCAGTGGTGATGGTACAAGGTGGGAGATGGGAAGTAAAGGTGAAAGGTAAGACTAGACTAAGGTTTACATGTGCAATGACATGGGTTTATATATATATGTGAGAGGATCTAGGGTAGGCAGAATGTAATAGAATATGGTGGAAGGTGTCACTGACTGAGCAAGTGGAATCCCATGGAATGTGATGGAAGTGGATGATGAGTCAAGGTATCATAGTCAGTGACAAAAAGAGAAGAACATCCAAGTTGGAACTTATACCCATGTGTATGTAAGTGATAAGAGAAAAAGGGTCTGATCATAATGATCATAACATTGATTGCATTTAGTTGCCAGTAATCCTGTACTGGTCAAAGCTTCCCATCCTTCTTTTTTACAAAGAAGAATGCAGAGGCAAAAGGGGACTTTGATGGTCGAATACGGCCTAAATGAAGATTCTCTTCAATGAAAGTTTCAAGCTCCTTTTGTTCTTCTGGGCTCAGGTTATAGACCTTGCAGTCAACATGGTTATCCAGCATGAGTTTGACAGCATGGTCCCAGGGTCTGCACTCTGGTAATTCATCAAATGAATCCTTGCTAAAAATATCTTGATACTCATGAAGATGGGGGGGAAAAAGTTCTTCAAAGGTCTTAACAGTGGTTGCTTTCATGGCTTCCTCTGCTAGCTACTGAGACACACACCAGTAAATCACTTTTTAGCTGGCTAGCTCTAGCTAGCTCTCCATAGCAAGGTCCAGCAAGGTTTCCCATTCCATAGCTCCATAGCAAAGATAGGGGAAATGTAACACAATATTTTTAGTATTAATATAAGTTGAAATTTTTGTCAGACAATCTTTATATATATATATATATATAAGCTTCTGTGCAAATTTCTAATCTAATATATACAGATATGGTAATTTTGATCAAAAAGAGTGTTTTACTGATGCAGTTGTGTGAGCATGAATAGTTTGCCCTCCCTGTGCTCGGTACCCAAACATATCAAATGCAAAGATCTGATCCCCTGTCTCAACCTTCCCCTTCAGAAAGTTCTCTACTTTCCTCAAGTCCTCTTTCTCCTCCAGTTCAGACACATGGGATAGTCGGCATGCCTTGGAACATTAATTAAGCTTCAGTATGCCAGCCTGCCAGTCCACTGTTGGGTTGTGGAACTTTAGCCATTCATATCCCAAGAATAAATCACTAGTCCCCAGGTCTGTCACACCAAAGGCAATGTATTCACTATGAGAACCAATGGTCATATGAAGGGTGATATAATGGGTAATGGAACCCCCCTTGTTTAGGGTTCCATCAGCATTATAGATTGGGATTGGCTGGGGTAGTGGGTGCACATCTAACCCTTTGGCTTGGACAAACCCTGCATCAATAGATGAACCTGTGCATCCACTATTGACAAGTGCCTGGATGGAAAAACAATGTTGGTCATCAAGGGTTGAAAATTGTTCTAAAATGGTGAGTGAAGTCTTTCACCTGTGAGTAAAATGTCTTGGGGCCCCATAACTCCTGAATAGCACTCTCAGCATCCTCAAGAGATAATTGGTTGAGTTGAGACAACACATCCTTGGTTGCTTCAGGTTGTTAATGGGAGTGTAATAGGGTATGTAGGAGGGCAAGAGCATGGGGAGAGGATTGGTCATGAAGACGTCGAGCATACCATGGTGTCATCCATGGCACAGCTTGATATGGGATCAGGGGGAAAGAACCTTCAGTCCAAAGTGAATTGCTGACTTCTCTAGTATCAGGGAATTCAGAGTATCAGTAAAATAGCAAATGTCTAATTTTATCTAATTCATCTAATTCATGTCTAATTCAGGCTTATTAAGCTTATTAGCACATTCATAAGCCACCATAAGCTTAATAAGCCCGAATTAGATGTGAATTAGATGAATTAGATGAAATTAGATGTTTGCTATTTCAATGATGAGGATGATGTTGACGCCACCAAATTTGGCTTTATCTTGGACATAACCATTTGTTGTTCATCCTTCCAAAGCCCGTTGAATGCATGACAGACACATTGAATATGTGCCATATGTAGGGGAGCAAATTTCTCTTTCAACTTGGATACAAAAAGGGGTCAACTAAATTTCGTCAGGTCATCCTCCGATTTCTTCAACTTGCATGCAGTGTAAGCACCCAACCATGCAATAACAGGCTCCTTCTTTATAAATGTACAAGTACCAAGGATTTTCTGCTTCAAAGTGACCTGGTTTTCATAGAACTCCCAGTATGCTTTGACTTTGTGGAGCCAATCAACAAATTTGGCTTCTGTACCATCGAAAGGCTCAGGTTTGTCGATGTCTGGTTCAACTAAGGGCTTGGATAACATAGACATGATGAAGAGTCAGGGAAGACAAGTTAACAGCTGCAAGGTGATTAATAATGTCAAGTCATTGTCAGAATCACCAGAGGCTGTGGTGCAGACTCAATGAGCTCGACACCAGGGTGCATTGACAACTAGAATAGAGAAACTCAACATTAGAGGAAAGGAAAGACAACAACTTGGAACACTCTGGCACATCATGATGACAAAAAAAGACTCAGGGGGTACAGGGTGCACAGGCCAAGAAAATGCAGGTCATGACAATTACACACAAGTTCATGGATGTATTTAAAAGTGATAAGCACTGTGATGTAATTAATAACAAGATTCATTTCCCTTCAAGATCAAGCTTCTAAAAAGCTCTCAAGGGTTGATCTTATCAATCTCAACTAACCCAAACTTGATCACAAGAACTTTAGTCTCCATCTTGGTGAGCATCCTCAACTCACCTCTCATTTCTCTGCCCTGTGCAACAAGAGTACCCTTGTACCCTCATGTTAGGTACAACTCTGCAGGAGCTCTGGCTTATTTCATGCATCCTCTGCTCTTTCACACTTCAGAGTTGTACTATATACATTCTGGCATCTCTCCTTGACACATCATATTTCTATAAGCACGTTGTATGATTCTCTGCAAGCTGTACAGCTCATTTTTCTTTTATGTGCTATTTCATTCTCATCTTAAACCATTCCTGATGCATATTGCTTATTCTCACTTCACTCCAGGCCAGAGTTGCCAGAGTTGTCACACACACATATCATTTCACTTTTTAAATCTCTTTGTCTCCTTCAACTTACCTCAGTTGTCATTGCTATCCTGGGCATCTGGCTAAGGTGAGATCTTTTGCTCATTTCACTTATGGTTATACTTGTTGAAACTTGGTATTCGCTTTCAGCAGTTTTATTACATAACTAAGGTTCTAGATCATGATAACATAATCATCGGTCATTTCTACTCTTATATTGTTTCATCATTCACTATAGAAATGAGATACTTATGCCATTGGCTAGTATCTATATCCTACCAATAATTTCAGTCTTCCAGTTGTGTTTCATGACTCATACCTATCCTTATATGATAGAGATCTATACAGAGACAAACAGTCCTGTAAAGTATTTAAGGAGAGTTCCCTCATGGTCACTCTCTAGTTAGAATTCCATTCAACTCAGACAGTCAAGTCGAGTTCTCTCCTTCTCTGCCTTACTCTAAAGACCCTCTATCTTGCCATACTTCATTTATCCTTGGTGAGTTCTTCCACCAAGGTCCATAACCTTTCCTCTTCCTATCAGTTCCTTGACTGGTAGGACCATCCACTACCTCAGAGGACAAGACAAAGGGATCTTTGCATCTCTTTAATACTAATAGAATGCAGTACTGGGTATTACTGCCCTTACCATAGGTGAATTGCAGTTGTGATTGATCTCCTGGGCATCTGGCTGAGTTCTGAGTATTACTGCCCTTACCATAGATCTTGGCATCATGTGTGATATACAATGACCTTGTGGAATTTCTTTACCCTGCATCAGTGGTTGTTCTATTTGAAAAACATGATGAACAGTCAGATAATGTTATATACTGCCAAGAGAAAAATTTGTTGATTTTTACTGTGATTTGGATCCTGCTGTGACAATCAAATCCGAAAAAGTATGGCCATGAGTTGCAAATGAGATGCTGATGACAAGCACACATATTTTCATCCAGAAAAAAACATACAGCCATGTCAATCGATAGTATGGAATCTCATATATACAAGCTTTCTGCCACTGGTGTGATGTTGTGTGAGTTAGACACAGATTTGCAACTCCCCATCATTTTGCAATACCAGTCAAAAGATGGGCTGCAGCTTGAGCCAGAGTCTAATTTTAAGCCCTTCAAAATGTTGGAATTCCTGATGCTATCACACCTCAGGCAAAATCGGATAAGTTTTTGTAACTTATGCAACACTTAGAGGAAAACTTATTTCGCTTCGGAGGCACTCAAGTTTGTGATAAATATTATATAGCATATTGATGTAATGTATTTGACTTTGTCTGGAACACTTATTTCCACTCAAAAAGTGTGTGAACTTGGTTAGAATAGGGAGTAGAGGTATGTGATAGCAACATATTATCTACATATTCAGAAATCAGAAGAAGAATTGTTGTGAACACAAATGGATTATATATTACACAATATGTATGGATGGAAGATTCCAGAATGATTTCCGGGTGGGAACCAACCCTGAACCTTTCTAATGAAGGCAATGTATATTTTACATATTTGAAAAAAAATAACTTATCTGTGATACAAATAGTAAGTATCATCTTCGATCTGTGAGAGGCCCACTGAGCGGGTCACTGAGCAGGTCACTGAGAGGGTCACTAAGTGGGCTACTGAAGGACACTAGATCAGTTTAGAGGGACACAAAAGGTGAAGTTATCTCCTTGAGTCCCCACCCGGCCAGATAATAGGCTGCACCAAACAATGCAATGGCAAAGAGAGTTGAAGTTGCTTCTTTCAGCCACAAGCAGGCAGTCTATAATGTGGTCAGAGTCTCGTGTGGTACACTAGGAAAGGACAACATGCTGTTACTGTAATCAAGGGGGCATTGGAGAGAAACTCCTGTTTTCACAGTCTCTTGGACTGTGAACGATACACTTGGACACGATGCTATCTATCATGAGGATAAAACAAGTAGATTCATCTCAGTGACTTACCACCATAGGGACTGGATCGAGGTGTAAATGGAACAGGACTGGACATCTCAAGGGCTGATCCAGATAGTTAATAAGCAAGTCTGATCTATTGTATTTGGATACACTGAGACCTAACTTGAAGGGGCAAATGATAACATACGAGGAGTCAAGGTATCTGGGATGTTGTTTGTCCGACCCTTTACCCCTTGATCCTTGTTCGGAAAATAGGAAGGGCTTGTTGACTAAATCACTGTATAAAAAAGCTGAGGAGACAGACCACCATCTGTGTCTTCTCTTCACTATGGTCATATGCACATGCAGTTTCTGTGGAAGGAATGAAGTCAGCAAGGAAGTTAAATGAAATCATGAGCGAAACAGCCAAATGCAACATAGCCAGGCAGTCACTAAGGTAACTGACCATATTGTCATCATTCATGTCTCCCACTCAGTATATGCCTTTAGCCAATGAATCATAAAGTCCAATCTGGATCGTTAACTAAAGACACAGCAGACGTGAGTTGGTCGAAAGGCTGTATTAGAGTGTGGTATAATGAGTGATGGCTGCAGGGCCTCATACAACAATTTTCAAGGTCGAACTTGCAAGACAAGGCAATGGGTGTAAGTGGTGTAAGGTGGCCGACATGGTTATCCCAGCCTCACGGTGCTGCAGGACATGTTGATCAAGGAGATTTCATGAGACATTTTCAGCATGGCACTGGAAAATGGAGTAATAGGACCTCAGTATATGTCTCCCAGAGAGGTGACCATACCCTTTTCCAGTATCAATACATTTCCTACCACCTCACTGCAACAACCACAGCTCAACAAATCTTCAGATGGAGTTTTCACAGAACTTGCTCTCATCGACCACAAGCTCCACAGAAGGGCACAGAAAACATCTGCATTAGTTAACTGTCTTGACAGAGAAGGGACACAGCAGATGACAATGGCAAATCTCTCAGAGGAGTTGCTTTGGTTAATGGAGGGCAAGGAAAGGCTTACATGCCTGGACGTCATAGGGGACAGTACAAACGAGCTACTTCATGCCCAGTTGGAGGACAACATGGAGCATGTTATAGCAGCTCTGATGTGTATCAGAGCAATGCTAGAGGTGCGGACTCCAGAGAACATCTATCAAAGGAAGAAGGCAGCAGAAATAGTTGATACAGGTAGGTTGCTTCATAACTTAGCTTCCTGTCACTCATTGCATGCAGAGAGCAAGTTCCAGAAATGCTTTCATAATGTCAATCCAACAATCTTGTTACTGATGATCATAGCAGTCATTCTCAATGTCTTTGGCCATGTCACATGCCCCTGGTGCAATGCTTTATTGGGCTTACTAGACCTCTTTCCGACCACAGTGCTTGGAGAACCTGAAGAGGGTCAGCCCAGGTTAAACAAACACAACTATCTTCCTCACAACATATGCACAGTCCACAAAAAGTTCGACCTTGACCTCGACCCCATAACACACACCTACGCTTCCTGTCCTTGATGTTCCTGCACATATCTGCCTGTGATGAAGGAACAATATCAAATCTACCCCAAACATTGCATGTTCAGCAAGTACTCTGGCAGTCAGCCCTGTGAGCAGAGATTAGTAAAAGTGAGCAAACAAGGCTGTGCCAGAATCCAAGTACCAGTGAGGCCATTTGTGGTTCAAGACTATGGCAATTTTCTGGCCAGTCTACTGAGCCATCCAAGTATGGAGGAAGCACTTAAATGTGGGATGCTGCTCAACAACACACATAAACTCTGGAACATTAAGGATGGAACTACAATCACCAAAATTTGGGGCCCTGATGAGAAGTCATTCATGGATGGGTTAAAGTGGAGTGACCTTCGACTTGCCTGGATCCTCAGCATCGATTGGTTCAACCCCCATGGAAACAAAACTGCCAGGAAGAAGAAATCAGTAGGCTCAATCACGATGACCATTCTCAATCTCCCACCTAGTCTTCAGTACAAACCAGAAAACATCTATTTGGTCAGTGTAATTCTGGGGCCAAAGGAACCATCACTTGAAGAACTCAACCACTTCCTCTGACCTCTCATCAACTGCTTTGTGGCCGTGTGGAAAGCAGGGACATGGTTCACAAAAACTGCAGCACACTCAATGGGTCAGTTGATCCAGTCAGTCATTGCTCTTGTGGTTAGCGACTTGCCAGCTGCCTGCAAAATCATCGGTTTCACAGCAGCTACTTCGTGACATCTCTGCAATCTTTGTTGGCTGTCAAACACAGAAAAAGGGAGTTTGGATTACAGCAACTGGAGATGCCGCACCCCAAAAGAGCACTGCACAGTGGCAGCTCAATGGAGAGAAGCAGATACCAAGAAAGAGCATGAGAAGATCTTCAAAGAGTCAGGTGTACAGTGGTCTGAGCTCCTTTGCCTGCCATACTTTGATCCCACATGCTTTGTTATTATTGACAGGATGCATAATCTGTTTCTTGGCCTGATGCAGTTTCATTTCAGGGACCTTGTCATAATTGATAAGCAGGGAAATAAATACTTATGCAATGCTCGACCACCCCCCATTCAGCACATAAACCTTCAAGAGCTGGAGAAAGGAAGGAGTATCCTGGAGTCAAATCTGACATATGCTTCATTAAACTGATTACACACACCTGTCCTGCTCAGGTTGGTAGAAGAGCATAATAAGCTTGAAGCATTGTCTTCACAGAAGCATCCTACCAAGAAAGTTATGATTCAAGTTTTGATGGTAGGAATTTAAGATCCACCTCCATCAACTAATCTAACACAACCAAGGGCACACAGACCAGCTTGGGTAGAAATGAAGGCCCAGTGTGAGTAGACAAGGATTACTCCATGCTACTAGGAGACGAATTTGTAGAGGAATGCGGGGTCAGCGGGCAGCCAATGGTGGAATCAAGAACATGCAAGCCCCTGTTGAACAATGAGATCAATCAGATTCAGGCTTTCTTAGCAATGATAAGGAGACCTTTCTGGCATCAAGGCCCACCCACAAACCTCGGTGATAATGACCATGGCAAACTGAAAGCGGAGCAATGGCACTGTAAAGTAGCTAGAAAGCCCAGAGTGGGTTTCCTAACTGTGTAAATATGGATTTCAAGCTGATGTACTCGACCCAAAAGGGACCCAAGAGACTATGAGAAGGTAATAGACCAATAACCACACACTGTAAAGCTGGAAAATATGAGTCTGGACCTCCCCATTTGATAGGGCTGAGAGTCTGACTTTTTGGGTTCGGATTGGAGTGCTCGACTTGACTTGACTGGCTTGTGTTGTGGCAGAATTGAAGGTTTCAATACTTAGAAAAAGAGACTTGTGATTGAGAGGGAATAGAATTCGATGTGGACCAAAGTCCAAGATACAAAGTTTATAGTCTGGGAAAACCTGAGACTTTATACATATTGGGTTGGTGAGGTAAGTAAGGTACAGTGATGACATGGCATGATGATGGCAATGGTAAGTAATACAGATGAAAGAAAATGGTTAAGTATGACAGACCCAGGTGAACCTGTGGTCACTCAAGATGGAAACCAATACAAAAGAGAAGGAACCTGACTTACTGATTTGAATCCAGGAAACTCAGGTTGGATGGACAGGATGGGTTGGACGAATGATGCTCAGGTTGGTCTTCAACTTGCTCGGGAACAGTATCTGTGCTATAGGGGTAACAAAAGGATTTGAATAGGGGCTTTTTCACAGTATGGGATACCAGTCTCCTACAGTGCTCAAGCATTGAGTTCAACTTGCCAGTCGTCCTCTACAAGATATGGAGTGCAAACTGTATGATGGATGAATGGGATGAGCATAGACTTCATTGAAAGAAAATTACACATAGTACCATGCTTTTGGCTATGGCAATGAGATGGGGGACATCTCACATTACCTCTAGAAAGCATGAAAACTGGTATATGAAATACATAACAGCATACCTTCAATCCATCCAGGATATCTTCCCAGACATTAACTGGTGTCTGAACCACCATGCAGCTCTACACATCTTCAAATTCCTTTTGAGGTACGGACTACCTGTCTTGACAGTCCTGCATCCACTTATTTACAGTCAGATATGGTTCAATGCACGGGTGGTGGATGTTTCCATATGAATGAGTTATCAGATTATTGCAAAAAAAAACAGAACAAACCACAAGATCAGTGAGCAGTAAAATCCAGAGTAGAATGTGATGACTTACTGAGCTCAAGGTGAGCTGGAGGAAACTATGCTTCTTACATTCTGTGCCAGAGGAAGAGTTAGGTCCCTGCTTCAGGGCCAGGACATGGCAACAGTGGTCAAACAGGCTGCCAATGTACTACAGAACTGCAATAATGAATGGGGTGAAGCTTTGTTTGATGCAGATATCAGCCTTCTGTGAAACATTTTGATGGCAACCAACATACCGGGCACAGTGAACCATGATGAAACTGAGATGATTATAACCCTGATGGTTGATGTGCTCCTAAAAAGAGGAATTGATGTCAGGAGATACAAAATCATGGCATACAAGCATTACTGTTCAGGCAATATCCAGTACATGGTGTGGGAGGTCTTCCAAATGGACTGTTACATTTTCAGGATGGGCCTGCATGAGTACCAGGAAGAATAGAAAGTATTCTGTCAGTGAAGTCAGTCAATGGAAAGCACAAATATTTGGCAGCGATTCATAGAAATTTGCCCTTAACGGAGGAAATGCAAGATCCTTTTAAGGAATATGCTGACTTTGACACTAGCACTTGGTTAGATACCTATGCAACCTCCATGGATATTGTTCCCTTGGAATGTGAGGTGATCTGCCACTCAATAAGTATGTCATGGGTAAGAGGGACCTTAGTGCTCAAAGCATTAGATAGGGTGTGTGATCACACAGACATAATACAATAACTCACCAGGCCAATGGACAGGCTTTTCATGTTCTAAATGCATATAGTTGCATTCCATGGTAGAAAGATCATGTTAGGGCAATGTGTAGTGTTCAAAAGATTACATGTGCTATCTATGCTATAAAGAGTCTATACTAATATGTGTAACTAGCTGGCTAGCTTCAGCAGTTTACTATACATGCATGGGAAAGAAAGAAAGAGGCATGGGGAAGGGCACTGTCTAAATAGTGATCACCTATTTCAAACCCAGATCAATCTCAGCCAATCTGAGTTTCAATGTTAGGGGGGTAGAGTACATTATTGTAACACGGGCTCAACTTGGGTAGAGTATGGTATTAAATGTTTGAACCATAAAAAGTTAGTACAGTTACAAGGAAGCGGTGGATCAATACTACAAAAGTGAAGTTATGCTACAATGGTGGATGGGACTTCAACCTGGATGACCCAATCCCAAGACATTTCTTTCTCTTTCACCTCTGAACCATCCAACTGGTGCACCACAACCCATGAATGTTTTGAAGATGAGGAGATAACTCTCAGAACCATACTGATGGGTTCTCCTTCAAGACTGTCCTGTCTATTCTGGACAACCATACATAGCATGTTCTTCTCCTTGGGAGGATAGGGCACAAGATACTTCTCTGGGATATCCATGCAGAGGGTGCTTGCACCTTTGGTATGAGTGGTTAGTATGACAGCAAGGCTCAAGGCTGGGACAGGACCCCCAGAGGCAGACTGCAGTGGGTTGGAGACATCAGACTTAGCAAGGCAACCATCATAGTAGCCTCTCCATCCAGGGAGAATTCTGAATACTGCACAGTATAACTTCAAACTCTCCTTGGCAATTGAATGCAATATGAAGCTGAGTTCTGGGGGATATATATGTTAGGAAAGGTTTTAAGAAGTGAATTTCGATGCACTTGTCAGGGAGAGAGATGCTGAAAGTGTGGCAATGTCTTCATTGTTCACAATCCAAGGGTTGGAGGTCGACCCTGGTGAACCTGGGGCAGTTGGAGGATCTGGGGACAGTGTTCATTCTCATACTGTTATGAGTGGGGTTTCATCAAGCAGGTTGTCATCTTGCAGAAAAGCAGTGACAGTCACAACTACCTGGAAAGGTGCTAAAATTCTTCCCACAAGAGTTGTTCCTGCACCCCTGAGATTGAGCAACCAATAAGAGAAGGTTGTGCATGATGGATTTCCAGGACTCACCTCAGAACAACCTGGTCCTTCTTGAAAATTCCCAAGGGTGCATTACTGTGGGCAACTACCAAGTATCTTCACTTATGCTGTGTAGTGTTTCCCACCATCCCTTATGCTCACCATAGATAATCAAGACTTCTTTTCCCTGGTCATGATAAGCTTCATTGTGTTCAAATACCAGGCCATTGTGGGCAATGTAAGTGATTGGCATGTAAAAGGATGTCTAGGATAAGCATCACCATTAGCCCTCAAAAAAGATGAAATGGATGTAGGTACATACTGAAGTATAGTGATTGGTAACCTTCAGCATCTTCGTCTGAAGGTCAACTTCACTAACTATGCCCTTTCTACCACACGAACTCCCCTGAACAACTGCAATGGGATCCCCAGCCCTCACATTGTACCCATGTTCAGCTGTGAATGTCAGGGCATTTGCAGGAGGGTTGGACATAATAGATGTGATTGGCACAACAATGGGAGGTTGATTCACACCTGTTCCAAGCTTGACCATACCTGAGCAAACCTTCCTCACAGGTCCAACAAATTTGACATGAGGATTAGAGACTACATGGGTGGTGTCTCCAATCTGCACATGGTTAATTTTCTTTTCTCTAGAGCTGGAGGTGGACATGCAGAGCAGATGATCTGGAATGTACAATTCTAGTAAGAAGGGGGGAGCACGAACCTGGAGAGACTGGTGAGAATTGGCATGATTTTCAAAAATGAAATGCACCACCATATGGTCATCCTGGAGAAAGACAACTTCCTGAGTTAGGATGTTGACCTCTATAACTGATCCAGACTTTTCAATATTGAAGTGGTGGACATTATCCTGGTTGCTGTGTGGGTCAGCAATAATCCAAACAGTATTCTCTGGGGAAACTATCCACTCAACAGACGACATTGAGACCTCCAAAGGCTGGTCTCCATCCAACAGTTGCACAGTAATGAAGCCAGCTTCATGTTCAATGGCCACCAACCATGCTTGATTGATGGTGTGGTTGGCATCGCTTACCCACACAAAGTCTGCCGGCTTTTAAAACAGCTGGTGGTATGCTTCTAATGTATCCGCCATAAAAGAGGTGTTGATCTCAGATTCGATAAAGAGCGAGATTTGGTGGGGTGAGGGAGGGGAAGAGCTTTTTGCTTGTTGAGGCAGCAGATGCATCCACAAAAGCCCTGCAATATATTGATTGTGGCAGTATACATAACTGCACAAGCCATGCACAGTCAATGATATAGTGCCTTTATATAGCTGTGGGGAGAAGAGTCAATGGGCATGAATATCTTGCCTGATGTTGTCATCATTGTCATGATGTGGAAGTGGTTCCAGTTCTCGGGATGTGATGAGAATGTTGATTATCCCTGAGTTTCTGTCACAGGATAGCATGTACCTGATGTTCCCATTATACGAGCCCTGTTTTGAAATCAGACACCAAGCAGGAAGTCTCATCTCCAGCTGATCAAATAAATGTGAAGGGAACACCTGATCCTCAACTGGCACAAGCATCCAGCTTTGAACGCATCTGAAATGAGAAAGAGGGACCATCCTAAGAATCATTCTTGGGTTGGGAGCCCAAACCATGGCACACCCATGAAAGCCTTTCACAGCTGTTGCCCTTAGACCCAGTCAGTTCCAGGCACCCACAATATAGTTTGCTGCAGACCCTGTGCACGAGACATGTTAATACATATGTAGAGGTGTTCAGGGGGTGTGGTACTTACCTGGAATGATTTGGATGCAATATAATTCATTCATGCTTGGTGTTTCCTCAGGGGAGACCTGCTCATTGCAAGAATCTGGCCTTGGGGATTTTGATCATGGTTGAGAGCCAGCCAACTTGCAAAGATGTTCCTCTAATGGGGTCGCTTTGAAATTTGCATCTCATTTGTCCAGGTCATGCTCATGGACAAGCCTGGACACTACATCTTCCCAGTAGCCTATTTCCTTGTGCTTGCCACAACGGAAATCTATCATCCAGGCTACTGTTTTGAAAAGAAGCGGACCAAACAACCAGTCATTGATTACAGCCCAGATGCCCCTGTCATTCAGAAGTTTGAGACTGGCATCATTGTCCCCACTGTGTTCACTCCCTTGGTCATTGTTGACATCACCATCCGAGTTCATGCCTCAAGCATCCCCACTGTCATATCCATATTGCTGTGCAATGTCATTGACTGCTTGTCTGAATCTCAAGGGTTCTGCATGTGTGTTGTTGAAGTGGATGGGAGGCCTGCATGTTGACTCTTGTCTTGGTTCGACATGGACGTCCCCATCAAGGGATCCATCTGGAATCAATTAGTATAATCAAAGGGAAGACATGAGCAACGCACCCTTGTCATTCTTGTCTTTGCCAGCACCAGCTTTCAAATCCAGGAACTGGGACACTTGCCAGCATTTGAACTGTTTTCGCCTGGAATTGGCCTCCAAAACCTACACACTGAATAATTAGGGGAAGAACTAGACTGGGACTGTGACTTACTGTCATATCCCGTATAATCGACACAACTCCGACCTCCGGATCAACTCTGTCCATCCCTCCGGTGACTTCTCACCAACTCCATTCCTCCGTTCCTCCGGACATCTCATAGATTCTCTTACGTATGTCTCTTGTTCCATATATAGTTTAGTCTTGCCCCTCTGTTCCCTCCGACGCTGTGTAGCACAGCTCTGGCTCGTTCCTGACCCGGAGCACAGCTCCGGCATATGCCTATCCAACCTCCGAGTACTTTAGTCATCCGACCTCCGTTACTAATCCGCAGTTTCTCTCCGTATATAAAGCCTGTATCAGTACGTAGATACCTTAGGCTGAATATCGACTTAGACAATCTCTGTTCATCTCCGGATACCTCCAATGCGTCTCCGACCAACGAAGGCCATGACAGTGCGAAGATGCGACACATAAGTCCTGCGTCAAGCCTTCACTCCTCCGGACGCTACCCTCCGGATGTCCGACCATCTCCAGTGTTCGTTCTCCCTTCGACTCCGATCTCCGACCGGAGTTTGAGTGGAGGATGTTCTGGTCTTAACACTTACACAGTGATGTTTGTGTGGAGGTTGATTTGGGGTGGGCACTAGAATACTGTTGACATTTTTGTTACAAATTTATGAATGATCACTCACATATGGATTGAGGAGTGTGAGAAGTTGTTGGACTTGCACATGCTGAGCTTTCATCTTTTGAAAGGGAGAGCCCATAAGAACTCGTAGCAGCTTCCACCACTGCTATGGCTGCAACCTGGGTCTTGTTTGTCTTCAAAGTGGGTAAATACTTGATCAAACAGTGAATTCCAGTCATCATGACTGTACCCACTGAGTTGGCCAAGGCCATCTGAGAGAGCCTCAAATTCAATGTCCCCTTTTGCCCATTGCATCACCAACTTCCATGTGTCAATGCATGAAGTGAGCACATCAGAGGCTAGAGGATGCATGAATAAGATGCAATCAATCACATAGCAGTCAGGCCACTTACCAATCGGGTTTAAGGTGGTTATGTTTGACATAGTCGCGTTCACCAATGTCAACATATTCTGCTCTACATTATTCAGTTACTGGCATCCAAATTCTGATAGTGTCATTACATTTCGTTATGTGCACCTCTTGGTTGTCTACTACTTGTGATGCTAGCTATGATGTGGTTTCAAAAGAAGTTGTGGGAGGCCTGATGCACTATTTGTAGTGATAGCCTATTCAGAAAGGTGACCCCATGGAAATCCTAAGGCACTACCAAAAGCATCGTACAATAGCAAAGTACAATAGAGTGCATACTACATTTATGGTTCTACATTAGAGCTGGGAAAAGGTATGACACTAGAGGGGGCAAGGTCGAAAGACAGATTAGTTGTCATAAATTTTTGTGTAAATAATTCTTGTGCAAGGATGATGCCATCCTTCCATTTGAGCAATGGTATGTACATATTGCATCATAATGTTTACAAGGATGCAGATGAGAGCCAGGAAGACCATCTGCTTGGTAGTGGATAGTTCCTGTGGGTTCGATATGGCAGTGACAGGATTGCCCTGTAATGGAAAGGTCATGAGCATCATGATGAGTACAAATTGGAATCGTATAATACTGACCAGTTGGCGATAAGCCCACACTTTCATGCTGCTATGACCATCCAAAGCACCACCAGTGGCAATGATGCAACCATCATCATGTTCAAACATCTAATGTAGAGGGGTTGAGAAAGGGGTAGGAAATGGAACAAATATTCAACCATTAAAGACACAATGAGCTCACCTGCTATAGAATGAGGATTAGAGCGCACTTAGGCTATAAATCAGGTAGACGTACTGCTACCATGGTCAAGCTGTGACCAGAATGCATCCCTTTGATGATCAAATACATGGCAAAACCATTGTCCCTGCCCACTATGACCAACCTGCCTTCCTGAGTGACCAAAATTTGCATTGGTACATTCGTAAGAATCATATGTTGATAGCTTTGAATACGCTGTATTGCTGGGAGTGCATATCAGTCTATGCCATCTCACAGGTTGGAAACCAAGAGTTGCTGTCCATCCAAGCAGGCAGTCCCACTGTGAACACTGGGTAAGGAATGAGCATGCACAAGCTGTTCTAAGACTTACATTCATCCACTGACTTTCTTCTTCCATCTGAGGTCCCACAGATCAGTTGCGAAACAAAACCTGTCAGGGGCTGGGTCAAGGCATGTACAATGCAAATGGAAAAGGAACACATGCACATAACCACTTTCGAGATACATAGGTGACCAGGACGCTTGAGCCTTCATCGCAAAAATGGATCAAGTGAGCAACATAAGGCTGTTTTTCAACGTCGACGATCATCCGAGTAAAAGACTCTGGCAGGATAAGACAGTGGTTAGCAACTACCTATGGGGTAGGAATAGTGCAGTGACCTACTAGCATTGGGTGCAATGTTCCATAGCCCAACTTCACTGTCACTGACACTTGCCAAATGTCTATGGACAGGATCTCAAGCCAAGGATTCAATTGCCCTTCCATGGGCAAGGGTGATTGAGGTGAAGTCAAATAAAGGCTTTTCCTTGCCTCATTCATACAAGTGAATATTACCATCTGATGCACCAAATATGAATGCATTCTCTTCACACTCAGATAACCTGATCCAAGCAAAACAGTATATGAAACCTGCAGAGGAAACACAGAACTCCTGTACCATCTCTCCTGATGAGAGGTTCCAAATAATGACACAACTGTCACTGCCTGATTAAAGGAAGGATGAGATGAGTCTGAGAAAAGGTAAGGAGCTAGGAACCTCCACTAAGTAGCATTGATCCACAGGGGCTTATGGCCAAGGTGTTAACTGCTTTTGTGTGTTGAATGAGAGTAAACTTAGTGTAGAACTGAAGCTTTGTGAATAAATAAAGAACAAGACTTTGCACATCACTCACTTTGCCAGAATTGAAATTGGAGTGCATCCTGGTATCTTGAGCAGATTCACTTCTATACGTGCCCACATAAATACTGATACTTACTGTAGCAAGTGAGTGAGTAAGCAACAACCAGTCTTATTGTGCACTGTGCTTACTATTGTCAATGCTCGATGATGAGAGGCTGGCCAAATCTAGGCTAGGCCCTGAGGAGGAATGAATGAAACACAAGGCTACATATGTAGGGAGTGGTGATCAACTGAAAAGGATTAGTGGATAATCACTGTTGCTAGGAGAAAGAGATGTACCTTGGATAACGGGAGGACACAACCAGAGTGATTAGACCAGTAGACAATTACCCATTGCTAGAGTACTTGGGTAGACAAGAGGACCAACAACCAGTAGGGATAACTTATAAAACTGCATTCATTCTCAAAGGATCAACATGCATGTCGTGCAGAATGCCTAAAGCTTCAAAGCACTGCTGGATCTACCATTGACATTTTTCTCTACTTATATCACATTCTGTCTTTTCCCCTGAGCATGCAGGAATCCCACCCCTGCTCACACAGCACAAAGTCTTCCCAAGAAAAGACAACTCAGCTGCCCCTCAGCTAGGAATGCAGAATCCACAGCTATTCAAAACAGCATCATGTCGCAGAAGAAGATGCTGAACTGCAAACCACAGGGTGAGGTATCATGTATCAACTGAGGGGGCTATAATCTTCAGGATAGTCTAGCATGGCCAGTGATAGAGTACAAGGAGATTCAAGTAAATAACTTACCATTTTCTGACAATCCTGACATCATGCCTCTGCATGTCCAGTCATTTGTCATCCAACTTGTGCAAGAGCATCTTGTCCTAGCCAAACTGTATGGCAGGCAACCTTACAAACAAATGGCACTTGTTTACCAAAAGGTCAGCCCAATCTCAATAGCTAGAGCAGAACTTACCTAGACTCTCGAAAGACAAAGGAATAATATCCATTGCTGAACAATTATGAGGGGAATTGGGTGGTTTCAGATTTCCTGAAAATGTACCTGAAGAATGCTTGTTGTAGAGCAACATAGAGCAATTTAGGCAGCTCTGTAGAATGGCTGTAACAATTGAGAAATTAAGCCATGTCATTATTGGGTAGGGCATGAGCATACTCATGTCATTGGGCAGAGGTAACTGACAATTCTCCGATCAAAATATACCAAGGTCCACTAAATATGGCAGGTGTCCATGGTTCTTTGCTTTTTTGGCACAAGGCCATCACTTGTGGCAGCTAACGTATTCTACTACATAGGATAACTAACATACTACATGGCCTAATGTACTGGGGTACCATTCAGACAAAGGGAGCCAAAATGAGCATGGGAAAATTTGTGCCTCAAATAGTGAGAGCTGATTCAAGCTTAGCTAATCTTTCAATCTCAGATCTTGATGTAGTAGTGTAGTACAATACATCAAGGACCATGTGAGCTGAATTGGTCACATGGTAACATCAGCCACCCACTCTCCTGGCATATGAGTATGCCCATCAGCTTGAAGAAAGTATGATCAGGGAATATAGTAGTGTCAATACAACTAAGGAACAGACTGTTTGATTTGTACATGCCAACTGGAATAAAACCAAACTCGCCACCAAGCAGTAAGGCACCTACAAACTGATAGATCGGCTGACCAGTGCGGATAAGTGTGTTCACAAAGCCAGTCATGACCTTGATCTTTTCATCATAAGAGAAACAAACGCTGTAACAATAATGAAT
Organism: Pulveroboletus cf. aberrans; assembly: GCA_038094155.1. Taxonomy (NCBI): domain Eukaryota; kingdom Fungi; phylum Basidiomycota; class Agaricomycetes; order Boletales; family Boletaceae; genus Pulveroboletus; species Pulveroboletus cf. aberrans. The sequence goes on from JBBPTO010000757.1 coordinate 19,562, forward strand.
AACTTACCACCTGAACAGTATCAGTGTTCATGATGGGGGGAAGCATCACCCATGATAATGTCCTCTTTCAGAGGGTCGGAAGAGGAGGGATTCCTGTGAACCATTAGTGGATCTAGATCTACCTCTACATCTTTAGAAAGCAAGGCATCTAGCATGTCTTCCAACTTCAAAGCAGCATGAACAACTTGTTGAACTGCTCTCTGGATAGCATCTGGAAAGGGATTCTTCAGAGTTGTGCCAACCTTGGAATGATGAAGCAGTGTAACTAAGAAAAAGAACAGACTGACCCAAAGATGCAACAGTGCATAAACAGGAAATGAGCTTTGTGCCAGAGCCATGTCTTTGTTACCAGCCATCAATTTGACAGGAGTGAGTGGACCACTGGCGAGTGAAGCATAGAATGGTTTAGAGAGATCTGCCAGGGACAGAAGTGTAGAATGAGTTGGAACTGTCCAGGCAGATTGAAAGTCAATGAACAGATCATCCTTTGCTGGGTAGCAATGATAAGGTGAGCAGGGAAAAAAACAGAGTGCAATCTTTTGAGTTTCATGATGATGAAATCAACCTGATCTTTAGTCATATATGACTATCAACAGCACTGCATGGGCTTTGAGAACAATAAGTGGGATACCTCAACAATGAGAAGGAGGGTTATACATGATCTGATGAATGACTCATATTCAGCCAAGAGTAATCAACAAAAAGTGTAAGCAGAAAAAAAATGGGTGACCAACCAAAGACTGACCAGGATCAATCAGAGTGGATCATATGGTTGCGTGACAACAGAGTTGTTCCTACACAAGTGATGAGTACATCGGGGACGAGGCAAGCACAAAGACACTCACTGAAGGGGTTATCAGTGCCACACCCCAGATGATGGGATGATGCCTACAAATTTTGTCAGATGTCAGGGAGCAGGATGAACAAAATGACACTCACCAAAGGAGTTATCAGTGCCACATCATGGACGACTCTACAAAGTTTGTATGTCAGGGGCAGAACAAACAAAATGACACTCATCAAAGGAGTTAATCAGGACTTTGTAGGTGTGGTCTCATCCTGTCCAGTTGTCAACCAAAAATTTGTGGTTTCAATCTCGTCACCCAGGCAGGCAGGACAAAGATTCTTTAGATTTTCAAGTGGACTTATGTGAGGTACTAGTATACTATGTACTACATTGCTTTAGATCCATTACAACTAGCCTACACCACTTAGTATAATGGAGGAACAATGAGGGAAAGAAAAGAAACAGCATGGGAACTTTGCAGTCATAAATAGTGACCAGCAATTTCGAAGTCAGCCATGGAGTCCACCATGGCTGACTTAGAAATTGCTGGTCACTATTTATAATCACAAAGTTTGCACACTTCTTTTTTCCTTCCCTCATTGTTCCATCAATGTCTAAGTACTAGTGTAGTGCTAGTGTGTTTTCCTAAGATATAGACCAAGTATATTAGTAAACTTGTCCCATATACCACTGAATGCAAAGAACATCTGAATATTTATTTATTTATATTAAGTGCTATGAAGACACTGTAAGTATACAGATAGTCTTTTTGTCTATGGACCCTAATTCATTATAGTATTAGGTGTTCGGGCCAAGGTAATTCTTGGATGCTGCTGTGCAAGGTGTGCCTAACACACACCCCCTTAGCCTGGTTACATTCATCAGCATTGTCATAAACCAGGAATCCATATTGAACCAGAAATCCATATAGTAAGTCTGCTTTATTGTTTCTTGCCATTCATGCAAGCCTGCTCACATGCCATGTATGTGTACACTGCATTTTTGCACCATTCCATAGCTTTTACATGCATTCACCACTAACATATTTAAGTGGCTCTTGTGCCTGTACTTTTCCCCTATTACTGAACACCTATTATATCTGTATCCATATCTGTCTACCCTGTCATACTTGACACCTGATGGGAAACTTGATCAGTTGCCCATTTTTCCTGCCAATGCTTGTACAGGTGAGCTACATGCTTTGATAGAGGATTAGAGGTAGTGAAGTCCCTTGTCAAGCATGGGCACAAGGATGACACTGTTGATCCTCGCCTGTTGAAGTGTGCCATTCAAGGTACAGCCAGCACACTGCCTGCCATGCTGCCTCCATTCCTCTCCTGCAATTCATCCACATGTGCTGCCTTAGATATGGCTTCCATCCCATCTGACATGCCATCTCCCCTTTCCTGTGATCCCTCATCCAAGCACAGGTGCAAGAACAACCCCATCAATTCGATCCTCACCCATTGAAGCGCACCCTTCAAGGTCCAGCCAGCACCCTGTCTGCCATACTGCCTCCTCTCCTCTCCTGCGATCTGTCCACATGTGCTGCTTTAGATGTGGCTTCTCCCTCATCTGATATGCCCTCTCTTCCCTCTCCTGTGGTCCCTTGTCCAAGCGCAGGTGTAAAGATGACCCTGTAGATCCCTGCCCGTCAAAGCATGTACTTTGAGGCCCAGCCAATACCCTTTCTGCCACACCTCCTCCTCTTCTCTCCTGTGACCCATCCATGCATGCCACCCTGAACATAGCTTCTCCTCAGTCTACCATTCCCTCTCCTCTTCTCTTCTGCTGTGGTCCCTTATCCAAGCACAGGTGTGAAGATGACCCTGTTGATTCCCATCCATTGAAGCACACTTCTCAAGGCCCAGTTGATACCTTGCCTGTCACACTGCCTCCCCACTTCTTCCATCCCTCCCTGTCCAGTCACAAGTGCAATGATCACGCCCTCAACTTTCACCTGTCGACATCCACCCTTTGAAGCACAGTCATTCTTCCATCTGCCATGCCATCTATCTCCCTCTTTTCCATCTCTTCCATTGTCCATCCGCAACCCCCCCAAACATTAATAAAGACTGCCTCCCACATCATCCATGGTACCCCCAAGGTGCATAAAGATATTGACCCATCTACATCTTGTCTCTTATATTTTATTTTCTAGTCTCAGGCCCAAACATCGATTCTCATACTCTCAAACAACCTCATTCATCAGACACACTCTCTTCTGGCTCCTAATGATCTGAAGACATGCACCATGGTCTCCATTCTCTTCAAGGAAGTGGCATGCCCCCTCTACCTTCATGCCGCCAGCCTGAAATTTTCCAGGTCATTTTGGCTCTCTGTGGAGCCAGAACATTATGAAGCACTACTGGTATGGACATGCTCGAGTATATTCAAGCCTCCCCAAACCATCCACTTCCTGGCTACTGTTAAGACCGGATCTCCTCCGCTCAAACTCCGGTCGGAGATCGGAGGTCGAAGGGGATCGAATGGGCGGAGATGGCCGGAGGTCCGGAGGATCACGTCCGGAGGGGTGAAGGCTTGGCGCAGGACTTGTGTGTCGCGCCTTTGCACTGTCACGGCCTTCTTGGTCAGAGATGCATCGGAGAAACCGGAGAGAGATGAGAGGAGTTGTCTAATGTGATATTCAGGCTGAGCTATCTACATACAGAGTCGGAGTATATATACGGAGGGAAATCGGAGGCTATGTAAATAGTG
>JBBPTO010000758.1:0-23056 GCA_038094155.1 Pulveroboletus cf. aberrans
ATTGCAAAGAGAGAAATAAAAAGGGTGAGGGCGAATGTGGATGGCTCACTGATGTCCTGAGAGAGCTGGAAAATGAGAGTCTGACTCCTCCCCGTTCGGTAGGGCTAAGGAATCAACTATGGAGTTGACAGGACTTGTCTGGAGTTGGCTGGACTTGACTGGACTTGAAGGGAAATGAAGGAAATCGACTTCGGAGACTTAGAACTGATGGTAGATGGTGGTAATTCACTTCTAGAACTAAGTTCTATGTACAAACTTTTAAGTCTGGGCATTCCCGAGACTGTGAATCAAAAGGAAAGATGAAGGAACGAATGTAGATACTAAATAAAGGAATATCCCGATAAGGAAACACAACTCCGACTCACGGATGACTCATCCGGAGCGCGGGAACAAAGGTCCGGTCCTCCGGACATCGGAGTTCCGACTCGAGAAGACAGACTGTGACTGTTGAGTCTCGGAGGAGCAGTGGAGGACTTCGGAGGAACTCGGAGGATGGATGAATACTCGGAGAATGTAGGAATATCACTGTAGGGAGCTTGAGTCTCCTACACCGTTGGGTTACAACAGGAGTCTGGCATCAAGTTGAGTATCAGAGGATGTCTAGTCTATTCAATATCACAACTGAAGTCATTACAGGAGCTTCGTACACTATATATACTATGGAGGAGACGGATGAGTAAGGATGTATGTATGAGATTGGTAATACAGAGTTCAGAGGAAACATAGCTGGAGCAGTGCACTGGATGTGCAGTTTGCTGGAGCTGTGCTGCACAGGATCAGAGGAAGGTACAAGGCATGAGATCTAACTAAATAAGGAACAAGGAAGTCACATGAGATATCTACAGAGGTATGAAGAGACAAAAGTGCATAATTGGTGAGTTCTCACTGGAGATATGAGCAGAGTTGGTTCCAGAGGGACCAGAGTTGTCATGGATATGACAGAGGGGTAGAGATACCCAGACTCAGCCATTGCACAGTAGTGTAGCAGAACAACTGTATTTATCTATTAGAGGTAGAGATACCCAGACTACAGACGTAAATAAAGTAAAGTGAAGAAAAGTATCTAGAAAGCTCACCTCAGCTGTTGCACAGTAGTGTAGCAGAACAACTGAGGGAGCAAGGACAATGCCGAGTACCAGAATAGGAAGTATCAGGTCTGAGATAGGAAATAGAACCTTACATAGATGAATGATCAACTCTGAGATGCTCCAGAGTGGAGTTGAGGGACTTGGTGTGTGTTGGCCTCAGAGTTGCTGTAAATGATCTTGGAGTAGACTGGAGATTGGAGGTGTTATATTTTGACACTTCTTCATCTATGATAAGGTCAGGAGGGTGGGAGAGAGTGTCAGGGGTGGTGAGCTGGGAATCTGGGACATGGACCATTTTTAGATTGAAATCTGTGAGGTCAAGAAGCCATTGTGCTTGTCAACGATTCAGATTCTGGGGTTGATGGAAGTACGTCAGGTTGTTATGGTCAGTGAATGCTTGAATGGGAAAAGGGGAGCTAGAGAGGTAGTGTCTCCAGGCTTTCAGGGCTCAGATGATTGTGAGAAGTTTGTGATCATAGATGTTGTAGTTTCTCTCAGCAGGGAAGAATGACTGTGAGAGGTATGAGCAGGGGTGCCAGTCTCCATTGGTGTCAGTCTGAAGTAGGATTGCTTCAGTGGTGAACTTCAATGCATTAGTCATGATGGTGAAGGGTCGGGACATGTCTGGGAGGTAGAGGACTGGTTTTGAGAGGAAGAGGAAGAGGGCCTTCAATCTCTCAAAAGATTTTTGACATGTGGGGGTCCAGTCCCAAGAGAGATTCTTCTTTGTAAGATCTATCAGGGCATGGGCAACAGAGGAGTAGTCATTTATGAATCACCTATAGAAGTTGGCAAATCTGAGGAAGGAGTGGATGTCTTTGACTTTTGTTGGCATCGGCCAGGTGGCAATCCCATCGAGTTTGACAGGGTCCATGGCTATCTGCCCAGGTCCAACAATCATTCCAAAGTATTCTACCTTGAAAGCAGTGAAGGTGCACCTTTCGAGTTTTAAGTGCAGGTCGAGTTCTTGCATTCTTTGTAGGACATGCTTGGGTTGCTCCTCATGGAGCTCAGAGTCAGGGAAGAAGATAAGGAGGTTGTCCATATAGATGATGATCCATCCTTCAGCAATAATGTCCCTAAATGAATCATTCATGAATTGTTGGAATGTGGCAGGGAAGTTTGTGAGCCTGAAGAATATAACAAGTGGTTCGAACAGGCCTTTGTGCATGATGAAGGTGGCCTTCTATTGGTCACTGTCCTTAATCCTAATGTTGTTGTACCCCCATCAAACGTCGAACTTGGTGAAGACCTTCATGTCTTTCAACTTGTCAACAAGATTGGAGACTAGGGGAAGGGGGTATCCATCCTGAATGGTATGCTCATTCAGGTATCGATAGTCTTGGCAAGCGCAGAGTTTGCCATCCTTCTTTTTAACAAAGAAGAAAGGTGCTGCTTGAGGGAGTTCAAGAGGCAGATCTTTCCACAGTCAAGATTTTCTTGGATAAAGTCCTCAGTGGCCTTCTGCTCATCTGGGGATAATGGATAAACTTTTTCAACCTTGGGAATGAAAGACTCATCAAGGTGGATTTCATGGTCATAGGGTTATTATAGGGGAACATGGTCAGATGCTTCCTTTGTGAAGACATTCAAAAATTTGGCATATTGTGGGGGCAGGGTAGTCTTGAGTTTGGCCTTATCAGCCACTGCTGCAAGCTTGGGGGCGGTGGTGACCTTGGTGACAAACCTCTGGTGTCGAAGGCTGCCACAGGGAGTGAAGCAGTGTAGGAAAGTACATTTTCCTACAGTGACATCTGGTCATTCCTAGTCATCCTGTAACCCCTATCCTGCACTCTAGTCGATCCAAGACTGCTCTGTGCTGCTGTCTGTCCTGATCCAAGTCAATCTGGTAGTTGTCTGAAGGATACCCATCCAGTCCACCAGATACCGGATTCCTGCACACCAGATCACTTTCCTGCACACCAGATCCATTCTGTACAGTCAAGTAGCTTTCTTTGGTGTTTCTCTTGTTATATATCATTCAGGTATGCCTGAATTAGGATGCAACTTCCCTACCATCACTATGCAAGCCATCTAGTTCCACTCAGTACCTATCCTAAGCCAGTTCTCCTTCAGTTTCCCCCATTTCTGCCATAATTCTGCAACACCAAGTTGGTTTCCTAGCCCTACCGAACGGGGGGATTTCAGACTCAGTTTTCCAGTGTCCTGTGGACAACCAGTGAGCCATCATTACAGTCCTCTTTTTATTCTCTTTGCAATCCCCTGGGTCGAGACCTACACTCGCACCCTACTTATTTGCTTAGGACTGCATTCTGAGTCCTTTTGCTACTTTACAGCGGGTCTCAAAATGAGCGACCCAATGGAGGTCTGAGTACCTCCTCATGGTGTCAATGAATTCAGATTCTTTGTCTTTCCAGAGATATTCAAAGAGTCTTTTGTCATAGACATGATGAACCATGGTTTCCTTGGGGGTGGCAGTGGGATAAAATTTGTTGTGCCATTTAAGATCAGCCACATGGACTTGATACAAGTCTTTTGACTTATTGAGGAATTCCAAGATGGTGCAGGTCTGTTTAGACCAGTTGATGAGGGGGTTGACCACCTTCAACCAGGGTAATCCTAGGATGATGTTCTGTCATCTGCAATCCATGACATAGAAGAGGACCTTTTTGGCGATCCCTTTGATGTTGACAAAGAGAGTGGTAGAAAATGACACTTTGCCTTTCTTGTTAGACAACATGTCGAGATTGCAGACCTGGAACAGTTTCTCAAGTTGGGATGTGGGGAGTTTGTTCTTCCTAATGAATCCCCAGTCAATACAGTTAATGTCTGTGCCACTATCAATCAGGGCATGAGACTTGATTGCTTTGAGTGTATGCAATGCTATAATGAGTTCAACAGGGATCTGCATAGATTTCATTGTATGAGATACAGTTACAGGTGCACATACAGGGTAGAAGGTGGCAGATGTTGAGGCTGGCCTCCATTCTAAAAATCCTGGGAGCAGAAGCAGGTCATCCTTCTGACTACTTCCTCAACATCTTTCTCACATTCTTTTAACATGGGGAGATCTTGGTGTCCTTTTTCATCATCTTCTCAATGGAAGGTCTGGGGATATTTTTGAAAGTAGCATTGCATTTGAACACCAAATGTCCAGGTTTCTGACATTTGAAACAAAGGTTCTTTTTGTGGCAGCACTTCCATTCCTCAGGAGTGAGCTTCTGGGGCAAGGAATGGATATGGTATTGACATCCATAGTATCAGAGTCTCAGGTGGAATTCAAGTGCAAGGGAGTGGCATAAGCATACAAAGTGGTTGTCTTACCCTTTCGTGCTTCTTGGATTAGGGAAGTTCTTTCCCACTGTTTCTGAAATGAGATGGCATGTTTGTACCAGTCATTGATTTTGTCAGGAATTGTTTCCATGGCAAGGATTTGGATGCTAAGAGGGTGGAGATGGCCAGCTGGTAGAAGGAAATAAGGATGGCATCAGTCACCAAGAGTCTTGCAGCATGAGCTTGAAACTTGGCATTGAAATCTATGATGGGAGGCATCCACCATCCTTTCTTGTCTTTGTTCATGTGGGCAGAGGACAGCCAAGCCAGGATGTCAGCTGCTTCAGCTTCCTGAATGAAGGATTTTCTGAACTTTTCTTCAAACTCAGACCATTTTCCAAAAGAGTTGTCTGTGACCACCTTCCTTCTGAAGGTTTTGGCCCAGACCTGAGCTGACCTGAGGGTCATGAACAAGAGTGTAAAGGTGATCTTCTTAATGTCAGTGTGGTAAAAATCAGCATTGCTAGGAGATAGGTTGCGACGGTGTCCAACCAGTCTTTGGAGTTGGCAGTAGTGCCATTGAAGGATGCAGGGAGGTTGAGCTTGAGCTCCATGGGTGTGGAAGAAGACATCACTTTGTATGCTTGAATGATTTTCCATGGTTCAGGTGGGTCTAAAGGGTTGCTAGAGAAGGAAATTTTCCCAGTCTGTGATAGGGGTGTTGGGAACAGGGGGGTTAGCACCTGAGGGATAGATGTAGAATGAGAAAGGTGGTGGGCTAGGTTGAAAGTGACTTCAGTATCCTTCTCAGTGGGTAGAAAGTCATTTTTGTTAAAATATACAACTCCTCTGATGTCCTTCGACTTACTCTGGACCTGTTCTGCGCAGCTCCGAAGCTTTCACCTACCAAGTACAACTCCTGACTCTGGAGTTATTTGGAGTTGGCTTGATACTCAGTAACGTCCTCTTTACCTTTCAGACCTCTTATTTCCTATTCTGGACATTACATCGGAGTTACATTGGAGTTCATGCACTCTGATCTCCGTCACTATTTAATGTGTCCACTTTCGTAATCACTCCCTCAGTTGTTCCACTACCACTGTGCAACTGAGGTTAGTCTTTTAGCTACACTTGGCTTTTCCTTTTTACTTATGTCTGTAGTCAGGGTATGTCTACCCCTCCATAGCACACACATTCTGACAATTTTCATCACAGAAAGTCCAGTTGTGGGAAAGCAATTTGGAATCGAAGGATTCATTGGGGTGGGAGCACCAATGAGTATCAATGGGGGGCCTTGGAGTAATGGTGGCTTACCAGATGGTAGCCAACAGGGAAGCTAGACCTTTTGTTATAACTACTCTTGGTAGAGATAGGTGTAGCCCCTAAAGAGGATCTAGAGTGCTAAGGATGAAGGAGAGCAGGGCAAGCTGCTCTTCGAGAATAAATTGCGAAGGTTCTGGAAGAACAAGGCTTTCTGGTCATTCTGTCATGACAGTCTAATGCCAAAGAGAGAACTTCCTCAAAGATCTATCATCTCAAGGTGAACAAGAGGTTCTATTAGCACAGCATAGCCTCAAGAGTGCCATGAAGTCTCAAAGAGTAAGAGATTTCCAATGAGGGACTTTAGACAGAGACAGAGGATGGAGTGAAGACCCAGTGTATTGAGGTACACAAAGGCAAGGTCTCACTTAGGGATATGAGTACAGGATGATGAATTTATATAGGCAAAGAGAGAATTTAGGGCAGGAGTGGAAGGAGTTGCTGACAAGGCAATTGGAATTGCATGGAATGTGGTGGAAATGGATGGGGGATCAGGATATCATAGTCAGTGACGAAAAGAAACAAACATCCAAGTTAGGACTTATACTCATGCATATATAAGCAATAAGGGAGAAAAGAGGCCAACTGTAACACCAACTGCCTTTACAAAGCTGGAGGATACTACATCCTCAACTTTCATATTATTGTTTGTGTCAGTACCACTACTGAACTTGCTGCCACCACAACCCCTGAGAAACCCCCCATTGTTCTTCCAAAAGAATACGAGGACTTCAAGGAAGTTTTCTCCAAGGAAGTCACTGAGCATGTAGTCCCATCATGACCCTATGACCACAAAATCAACTTCAATGAGACCTTCATTCCCAAAATAGGAAAGGTATACCCCTTGTCCTCTGATGAACACAAAGCCACCAAGGACTTCCTTGAAGAAAACCTGAAGGCTGGAAAGATCCATCCCTCAAACTCCTCCCAAGCTTCCCCCTTCTTCTTCTTCAAAAAGAAGGATGGAAAACTCTGCCCTTGCCAGGATTACTGATATGTCAATGAACATACCATTTGTGACACATACCCCCTTCCACTTGTCTCTGATCTCATCGACAAACTCAAGGATGCTAAGGTCTTCACTAAGTCCAATGACTGCTGGGGCTACAATGCAACTATGGAATAAATGGAGTGGAGGATGGATGGGAAGAGGGTGGAGTACCCTCAGAGTTGTACCAGAGTTGTACCGGAGTTATATTTTGACAACTTACCCCTTCACCATTACCACTGATGCTTCCAAGTATGTGTCTGGTGCAGTTCTCCTCCAGATGGATGCCAATGGTAACTGCCATCCTTGCTCATCCCTGTCCTCCTCATTCTCTCAGGCTGAGAGGAACTATGATATTTATGATTGTGAACTTTTAGCAATCCTCCATGCCCACAAATAGTGGCATCAATACCTTCATGCCACATCCTTCCCCATCCAGGTCTTCACCAACCACAAGAACCTCACATACTTCTGCAGTGCCCAACACTTAAACTGCCACCAAGCCAGGTGGCTCCTCAACCTAGCAGACTACAATCTAAAACTCCACCATGTTTCTGGCAAACTCCTTGCCACTCCCAATTCCTTGTCCCATTACCCCAACCTTTACCCCTCATCAGACCCTGACACTGAATCCACCATACTCCTTCCACCTTCAATGTTAGTCCAACCTATCGATTCCTCCCTTGCTTCTCTCATTAAGAATGCCTCTGAGTTGGACCCTCTGATCCTTAAAACCCTCCAGTCCATTGCCAATGATGTGCCTTCATCCCTTCATGCCCATCTTTCTGACTGGAAACACCATGATGGCATGCTTCTTTATAAGAATCATGTCTATGTTCTTACTGCTGACCTCTGTCAAAAAGTCCTCCTTTGTTGTCACGACCACAAAACCACTGGTCATCCCAGTTATCTTAAAACCCACCAACTCATCTTCTCTGAATTCTGGTGATCCGGCCTTACCCACTATGTATGTAAATACATTGAAGGCTGTGCCACTTGTTAGGCCAACAAGGCCAACACTTACCCCACCATATCCCAACTCACTCCCATTTGCTCCTCTGCCACCCCCCCATTCCAACAGATCTCCTGCGATGTAATCACCAACCTTCCCACCACCACTGCAGACTTTTATTCCCTATTGGTCATGGTATACCATGGGCTTACTAAGGGGGTGATTCTGTGCCCCACCATAAAAAAAACCACCACCAAGGATATCACCACCCTTTTCCTCCACAAAGTCTATCACCACTTCAGTCTTTATGATAAGATCATCTCTCACAGAGGCCCACAGTGCATCTTCACCTTCACCAAAGAACTTGGAAAGCTCCTGAACTATGACCTCACCCTCTCCACTGCCTACCATCCCCAAACAGATGGGGAAACTGAATGTGTCAATCAAGAAATCAAGACCTACCTCCGGATCTTCTGTGGCAATAACCCCTCCTCATGGCACAAACTTCTCACCCATGCAGAATTTGTGCACAATTACCATCCCCACTCTGTAATGGGGAAATCCCCATTTTACCTTATAATGGGCTATGAACCCTGTGCCCTACCTTCTATCATTTTCGAAATCAAGATCCCCACAGTTGAGGACCATCTTAGATCTCTCACCACCTTCCATGATGAAGCCCTGACTGCCCATGAACTTGCTTGCCAAACTATGGCACAACATACCACCTCCAAGTTTCAACCATTTGTCAAAGGAGACAAGGTCTGGTTGGAAGCCTGAAATCTCAAATGCAACATCATAAACCCTAAGTTTTCCCTGAAGCAAGAAGGACCCTTCCCTATCACAAAAGTCCTTTTCCCTATCACATATCATCTAAAGCTCCCATTCACTTGGAAGATCCATCCTGTCTTTCATGCTTTTCTCTTATCATCCTATCATGAAAATGATGTGCACAGCCCCAATTTCACTAGACCTCCTCCAGAACTTATAGAAGGGAAGGAGGAATATGAAATAGATAAAATCTTACGTCACAAAGGAACCCCATGTAACTGCCACTTCCTAATCCAATGGAAGGGATACACTGCTGAAGAAGATTTCTGGGAACCTGAGCAGAACCTGAAGCATTCCAAGTCCACTCTGACAGAATATAAGTATCAAAATGCAACACCTCCAATCTCCAGTCATCTCCAAGGTTGTTCACTACAACTCTGAGGTTGACATGCACCAAGTCCCTCAACTCCACTTCAGAGCATCTCAGAGTTGACTGTTCTACTCAGTAAGGTTCCTTTCTTGCTTTGGACCTCATTTATCCTATTCTGAACATTACATCGGAGTTACATCAGAGTTCAAGTGCTCTAATCTCCATCACTATTTAGTTAGTCCAGTTTTGTCATTTCTCCCTCAGTTGTTTCACTACCACTGTGCAACTGAGGTTAGTTCTTTCAGCTCCATCTAGCTTCCTTTTTACTTATGTCTGTAGTCTGTGTACTTCTATCCCTTCATAGGTAGATACAACAGTTGTTCCACTACCACTGTGCAACTGAGTCTGGGTACTTCAACCCCTCCATAGTGCACCCATTCTGACAATAAAAACTATTACCCATCCATATTTTCCCCAGGACCATTGTCATCACCACCTCTGAAACATAACCACCTCTCCTCTCTGCAACGTCACCTTTGCTGCCAATGACATCAAAGAGAATCCCATATCTGTCATCAATTCCCTGTCCACCATTTTCACCTTAGAAGAAACCCTCTCTGAGACCTCTACCTTTGTCGAACCTACCACTGATGAAAATCATCCTCCATTCCCCACCTTCACAGATGCCAGCTGGAACAGCCTTTCTTCTCATTCCCCATTCTGTGCTTCCCTCATAGAAATCCCCATTGACACCATAGACCTCCCCATTCATGCTCATTGTCTTCAATCTGCAACCATTCCTTCTCCCTATATTGCAGAGTACCATGACCACATCTATAATAGGCACATGGCCATCCCCATCAGTGCCTACCTGGATATGGGCTCTGCCCTCTACTGCCTCATTTGTCTCTTGTGTCAGATCAGCCATCTCAACTTCCTGAATCACCCCACCACCATCACCATCTTGGGCAAAGCCAATCTGGAGCTCAATATTCTCACCCACTAGTTAGAGCTAGGGGAGTTCCTGGCTGATCTGGATTGTTACCTTCTCAAGATGAATCCACAGCACATCAAACCCCTACCAGTATCTGCTCCAGCTTCTATCCCTACCCCTGCTCCCTTAACCACCATCATAACTCCCACCTCATCCACCCCATTAGCATCATCATCTTCCCTTGAGGAAAAAGCCATCACCCTGATCAATCAGGCAGAGATTTGTCAGAGTGAAAACATGGGAGAGATTGTCCTTACCCCAAGCAATCCTTGCTATGCTCAAGCCTGCTACCAGTGTCACCACCTCATCAACTCCACCATCAAGTCCTACCCACCACCATGCTTGACGAACTGTCCACTTTATCCCTCAACATCATCCCACATCCTTACAGATGTCCACCAATGAAGCTCCACCCCCATATGAAAGGGAAGACAACTACCAGTTCGACAATGTTGCAATGTTCAACATGACCAGAGAACCCTATGGGAAATACAAAGATTTGTGAAGTATGGTGACTTCAGTTCTACTAAGGGAGTAATGTTACAATTGGTCCTTTTCTTCTACTTATTGCTTACATATGCATGGGTATAAGTCCCAACTTGGACATTTATTTCTTTTCATTGCTGACTATGATACTTTGACTCATGGTCTGTTTCCATCACATTCCATGTGATTCCACTCCACTTGCTTTATCAGTGAATTCTCCCATTATATTCCTTTACATTCCATGCCTACCCTGAACTCCCTTATGTATATAAACCCATGTCATTGCTCATGTAAACCTCAGTCTAGTCTTCTCTTCCACCTCCTACCTTGCATCAGCAAAATCTGATGTAACTGTCCAGTATCATAGTACTCATAGTGAGGTCCCATGTAGACAGTACTATGATAGCTTGCTATAATTTCATAGTCTATTATATTCTCATAGTCTATCATAGCATTGTCATAGCATTTCACAATCTCATAGTACCTCATAGTAACCTATTACATTTTGCTCTGCTTTTTTATGCTTGTTGGTACACTTTGACTATACTTTGGCTACACTTATTGACTGCACTTTTTGATACATTTGACTACACTTTTGATTGCACTTTTTTTACTACACTGTTGCTATACTTTTGTACGCTTTTTGATACACTTTGACTACACTTTTAACTACACTTTTAACTACATCTATTGACTACACTTTTTTACTACACTTTTGACTACATCTATTGACTACACTTTTTACTACACTTTTGTACGCTTTTTGATACACTTTTAACTACACTTTTTACTACATCTATTGACTACACTCCTTTACTACACTTTTTACTACACTTTTGTACACTTTTTGATACACTTTGACTACACTGATTGACTACACCTTTTTACTACACTGTTGCTATACTTTTGTACGCTTTTTGATACACTTTGACTACACTTTGGCTACACTCTTTGACTAAACTCATCAACTTTGCTACACTTCTGTACGCTTTTTGGTACACTTTGACTACACTTTTGAGCTACACTTTCACTACACATTTTCATTACACTTTTACTACACTTTTGTAGTTCAAGGAAGGCAGTCTTGCAGTCCACTTCATCATGGATTGGTCAGGGGGACCATTCATTAGTTGAGCCTTTCATCAACCATTGACCTAGTTAGGTCATGGGAAAGCATACACAACAAAAATGGCTACTGAAGGGTAATCATGTGAGGACTTGCTAGCAAGGTAGCAACTGCTTTCTGATGCACAAATGAAATTACAGCATTGAACATCAGAAAAGCATCTGGAGACCATTCATTGGTACTGCTAGACACTCACATTCTCTAATGATACACTAGTGAAAGCATCAAGCAAAGTGATCTCACCACCCATGAGTCAATGATCAATGAACATCATTAGTAGACCATTCATTGGTTGAGCTCCAAAAGTGTAGCAATTAGCCCATTTCACCACTAAGTGTAGTTGTTGTGTCCACCCCCCATATAGAGCCCAGCCATTTATTTGGTCATGTTGTCCATGGTGCGCACAAGGCAGAGGATTTGGTGTCCACTAAATCACGTTTTTGCTATTTTTGGGTGGCAGTGCAAAATTCTCGCACTTCACACTATCAAAAATGCTAACACGACTACTACAAATGCTAACACACCGCATTTTTGACCATTTGGACTACACTTTCCCTACACTTTGTTTGCACAACACACAACACAACATTTCCCACACTTTGACTACACTCTGTAGCTACACACTGAATATACACCAATGGAACATTTGGTCCGCTTTTCCTACACTCTATCTACACATTCAGCAATACTACTATTTCTTACACTTCCTACACTTTGGATACCACTACACTTTTGCTACACTTTTTGTACACTTTGACTACACTTTTTTACTACACTTTTGCTACACTTTTGTAGGCTTTTTGGTCCACTTTAACTACACTTTTGTACTACACTTTTGCTACACTTTTGCTACACTTTGGTACGCTTTTTGATACACTTTGACTATGCCTTTTTACTGCACTTTTGCTACACTTTTGTACGCTTTTTGATACACTTTCACTATGGCTTTTTTACTACTTTGCCATACTTTTGTATGCTTTTTGGTACACTTTGACCGAGTCATGTATGAGGCTGCCAAGGGTAGAGAATAACAAGGGTGCTCCTGTTGTGCAGAGCAGAGAAGGAAGAGGATGTGATGAGATCAACCCTTGTAAGCTTCTTAGAGGCTTGATTTCAAGAGGAAAAGTGGATCGTCATTATACCATGGTATCTATTGCCTTTAAATAGATTCGGAAACCCAAACCTGCATGTACCTGTGTGTAATATATCCACAATCAGATTGATGATGTTAGAATGCCATCAGAGAATCTGTCATGCTACTCCACTTATTTGAAATAAGTGTGGTTGGATCTAGATCAATCCAACACAGCATTTGTGAAGTAAAGAAAGTTTTGGACCCATGGTCCCATAGCTGAGACATAGAGACTGCATCTGGATCATCATGTGGTTGATTCTTTTGAGAAGTGTAGTAATATTAAACTTTCATTAGTTGTGACTCATCATTAAGTCACACTTAATGCTTGACTTGTTTCTTTAGTAACATCAACACTATATTACATGCATGACAACTCTGGTGACTCCAACAAAACTCTGCTCCCCCCCTCTGGTGCAATCTCTGTCATTATGCAACTCTGTTTCTCTGGATCTCTGTGTATGTAACATTCCATTTCCTCTTGTTCCATATTTGGATTAGTCTTGCATCTATGTTTTCTCCAACCCTGTGCAGCACAGCTCTGTTGAACTGCACTACTGGTGTGCAGCTTTGCTTATGACTTCTCCACCTTCATCTGACCTATTTACACAGCCACTGACTTTCCTCCATATATATATTCTGACTCTGTATGTAGATAGCTCAGGATGAATATCATCAGACTTTTTCTTTCAATCTCTCTCCAGATCCTTCAATGCATCTCTGACCAAGAAGGCCATGACAGTGCAAGGAAATGACACATAAGTCGTGTGTCAAGCCTTCACCCCTTGTTATGTCTGACCTTAGTGAGGGCAGGTGTAGAACCTTTGGGGCTTTGGACTTAACTGTGGATGAGGGTGATGGCATTTGATGAATGTGATGTATCTGAGAAGACCTTCCTATTATGAGGATTGATGATGAAGGATGCTACCAAGTTAATGGTGGACAAGGAGTATGCCTACTATTGAGGACAGATGACAAGGACTTCACACTTAAGGGTGGTAGGTGAGGTCAATGATGGAGACTCCCCACTTAAGGGTGGTTTACAGTGGTTGCGAACAAGAAGGTATTAAGGCTACCCTTAGGCCTGTATCATGGAATAGAAATACCAATGTATTTCTGAGGTGGTGCAAGGTAGAGGGTACAAGGTAAAAGGTAAGACTAGACTAAGGTTCACATGAGTGATGACATGGGTTTATATACAGTGGCTCAAAAAAGTGTCCCAATGTTGGTGCATTTTGAACAGATTGGTTAATTGCCAGTGAGAAAAGCCCAACAAGGTCTAACACTTGCAGGAGCGAAGGTGGTACTTGCTCTGGGCTTTCTAACCCCGCTTGGATCATGTGATCTGGTTGTCATGCCACTGAGTTACAGCCATTTCAAAATGACATGTCATTGGGACACTTATTTGAGCATCATGCTGTGATTCATTATCTGGTAAATAACATAACTGATAAGAGAAGAATTGTTTCTAGTATTACCACTGGGAAAGTGGAAAATGCTGTTCAAGCAACCCATCTCATCAATTCTGCCCTCTGCTCTCCTATCTCATCCCAAACATTTTACAATGTCCTCAAGTCTGCTTCCTTGAAGGCTGTGGTCAAGAAGAAAAGGGCTTTTCAATCTATCAAATATAGAAAATAGAGGCTAGCCTTTGCTCTTAAGTATCAAAACTAGACTGCAGAGGACTAGACTGGGGTTATTTGGTCAGATGAAACCAAGCTTAACAGGACTGGGTCAGATAAAAGAAAGTATGTATGAAAAATAGCAGGTAAGCCTTTACAGAACAGAAAGGTATATAGAATGATACAGTTTGAAGGAGATTCATTGATGGTTTTGGAATGTATTGGCTGGAATGGTATTGGAATTTGACAGTGATAGAGGGTAATATGAATGCTGAGCAGTATGTCTCCATTTTGAAGGGTAATCTGCTTCATAGCATGGAAAACTCTGGTATTTCTGAGATAGACATTATCTTTCAATAGGATAATGACCCCAATCACTCCTCCAAAAGAGCACAGGAAGGGCTTAAATCTCATGGAATCAAGCTTCTGGATTGGCCACCACAATCTCCAGACATTAGCCCTATTGAATATGTATGGCAAATTCTGAAACAAAGGCTCAACAACTATTCAAGACAAGCTAGAGGAGTATGGGAATCTTGGGGGAGGATTGCAGTGGAGTGGGGCATAATTGAGGCTGAGAAGGTCAAATATTGACAGAACGTATGCACAGAAGGATAAAGGCAGTGATTAAGGCCAAAGGAAGATATACTAAGTACTAAAAGTATAAAATTGGGATGATGCTCAAATAAGTGTCCCAATGACATGTCATTTTAAAATGACTGTAACTTAGTGGCGTAAAAACCAGATCACATGATCCAAGCGGGGTTAGGAAGCCCAGAGCAAGTACCACCTTTACCTATGCAAGTGTTTGGCCTTGTTTCGTTTTCTTCGCTGGCAATTAACCAATCTCTTCAAAATGCACCAACATTGGGACACTTTTTTGAGCCACTGTATGTAAAGAAGTTTAGGGCAAGCATAGAATGTAATGGAAGGAATCGCTGATGAAGCAAGTGGTGGAATTGCATAGAATGCAAAGGAAACAAATGATGAGTCATGGTATCATAGTCAGTGATGAAAAGAAATAAATGTTCAAGTTGAAACTTATACCCATATGTAAGTAAGCATTAAGGAATGAAAGAGGGATGAAAGGGGCCAATTGTAACATTACTTCCTTAGTAGAACTGAATTCACCATACTTCAAAAATGTCTATATTTTCCATAGGGTTCTCTGGCCATGTTAGACATGGCAGCATCATTAAACTGGTAGTCGTCATCCTTTTCATCCAGGGGTGGAGCTTCAACAGCAGTCATCTGTAAGGATGAGGGGTGGCATCTGGGGGAGAAGTGAACAGTTCATTGAGTGTGTTGGTGTGTATGACTTGATGGCGGAGTTCCTCTGGACGATGACCAGGACAATCGGTAAGAAGTGGGTAAGGAAAATGGTGAGGGCCTTGGAGTAGGGCATCGTAGAGGGCATTCCCACTGGTTGTGGCTTGGCATCCACCAGAGATAGATGGGACATTGGTAGTTGGGGCATTGATTCCAAAAGTGCCTGAGGTAGTGACATTGAAAGCAAGCCTGTGGGTAATGAGGGTTGCTTGGAGTGAGGACAATCTTTCCTATGTCTTCACTATGGTGAAGCTTTGCTTGGTTGATCAGGCTGATAGCCTCTTTGTCAAGTGGGGATGAGAACACAGATGGAGTGAATGAGGTAGGAGAAGTGACAGCAGTGGTTGAGGGAGCCAGGGTAGGAATAGGAGCAGGGGCAGATACTGGCATGGGTTCCACATTTTGGGCATTGATCTCAAGGAGGTAGTGATCAAGGTCTGTCAAGAATTCTTCTAATTCTAACTGGTGAGCAAGAATGTCTAGTTCAAGATTAGCTCTGCCCAAGATTGCAATGGTGGTGGGGTGGTTCAAGAAGTTTAGAGGACCAATCTGCCATAAGAAATGAATGAGACAGTAGAGTGCAGAATCCATATCCAGGTGGGCACTGATGGAAATGGCCATGTGCCTATCATAGATGTGGTCATGATATTCAGTGATGTCAGGAGGGGAAATAGTCATGGATCGGAGTCAATGGGCATGGATTGGAAGGTCTATGGCATGAACAGGACAAGGAAGAGGGTTTCTGGGGATCTCTACTAGGGAATCATAAAACAGAGAATCAGGGGAAAGGATTTCCCAGCCTGCATCTGCAAAAGTAGGGAATGGGGGATGGTTTTCATCAGTCAGTTTGATGAAGGCAGAGGTTTCTGAGAGGTTTTTTTCTAAAGTGAAGATGGTGGACAGAGAGTCAATGACAGAGATGGGGTTCTCTTTGACATCATCAGTGGTGAAGGTGATGTTGTGAAGGGGGAATATAGACATGTTTCTGAGGAGGTAGCAGCAATGTTGCTGAAGGAAAAGTGGACAGGTGATGGTTTTTATATTCTTCTAGGGCAGACTTTGAATGTTTCAGATTCTTCTCAGGTTCCCATGAGTCTTCTTTGGTGGAGTATCCTTTCCATTATATCAAGAAGTGGTGGTTAGACAGTATTCCTTTGTGATGTAAGATCTTATCTATTTCATATTCTTTCTGTCCTTCTACTATTTCTGGGGGTGGTCTTGTGAAATTAGGGCCATGGATGGTGTAAAGTTGCTAAAGGACTTGGGATGAAGTCCTAAGCAAATAAGTATGGTGCGAGTATAGGTCTCGACCCAGGGGATTGCAAAGAGAAGAAAAGAGGGCTATAAGAAGGGCTCACTGAATGTCCACAGGACACTGGAAAACTGAGTCTGGCTTCCCCCCATTCGGTAGGGCTAGGAAACCAACTATGGGCTTGCAGGACTATGGCAGGAATTGGGGAAACTGGAGAGAAACTGGCTTAGGATTGGTACTGAGTGGAACTAGATGGCTTGCATAGTAATGGTAGGGGAACTACATCCTAATTCGGGCATACCTGAATGATATATAGTAAGGAAAAACACAAAAGAAGACTACTCGACTCTTAAGGAATGGATCTGGTGTGCGGGAAAGTGATCCGGTGCGTGGGAATCCGGTATCCGGTGGACTGGATGGGTATCCTGTATGCATGGGTCCGGGTCCGGTACATCGAATTGGAAGAAAACGGTAGGTAAACGGTAGACAGATCAAAAACTGACCTTCAGACAACTACCGGATCAACTCGGATCAGGACAGACAGCAGCACGGAGCGGTCTCGGATCGACTGGAGCGCAGGATAGGGGTTACAGGATGACTAGGAATGACCGGATGTCACTGTAGGAAACTACACTTTCCTACAACGGTATTTTCACAATATGAATAAAATAGAAGCATGGAAGACTGGGTGAAATTTCCATGTGGTCAGGAGCTTTAGGCGGTATGTGATGGAGAAGAGGACTTCTATGATGGGGAAGAGTCCTTCTTGTTTTGGGATGAACTTCAGATTTACTACATTTCATTTGAGATTATGGGCTTCCAACCAGACCTTGTCTCCTTTGATGAATGGTTGGAACTTGAACATGGTACATTGTGCCATGGTATGGTGAGCAAGCTTGTGGGTGGTGAGGGGTTCATCACAGAAGGTGGTGAGAGACCTAAGATGGTCTTTGACAGCAGGGACTTTAGTTTTGGAGACAATAGAAGGTAGGGCACAGGGTTCATACTCCATTATGAGGTAAAATGGGAATTTTTCCATTATGGAGTGTGAACAGTGATTGTGTGCAAATTCTGCATGGGTAAGAAGTTTGTGCCATGAGGAGGAGTTTTTACCACAGAAGATTCAAAGGTAGGTTTTGATCTCTTGATTGACATGTTCTATTTTCCCATATGTTTGAGGGTGGTAGGCATTGAAGAGGGCAAGGTCATAGTTTAGGAGTTTCCTGAGTTCTTTGGTGAAGGTAGAGGTGAACTGTAGGCCTCTGTCTGAGATGATCTTGTCATAGAGACTGAACCATCAGTAGACTTTGTGAAGAAAGAGGGTGGTGATACCCTCAGTGGTAGCAGTTTTCTTGGTGGGGCATAGAATTACCCTCTCAGTATGCCCATGGTTGACGATGATCAAAAGGGAATCAAAGCCAGTGGCAGTGGGGAGGTTAGTGATTAGATCACAGAAGATCTGCTGGAATGGGCAGGTGGCAGAGGGATGGATGGGAGTAAGTGGGGGTGCTGTAAGATGGGTATTGGCATTGTTGGCCTGGCAGGTTGTGCAACCCTCAATGTATTTGCATACATAGTGGGTGAGACTGGGGCCACCAGAATTCAGAGGAGACAAGTTGGTGAGTTTTAAGGTAACCAGGATGGCCAGCAGTCTCATGGTCATGACAATGGAGGAGGACCTTTTTGCAGAGGTTGGCAGTGGGAATGTAGATGCACTTCTTATAAAGAAGCATGCCATCATGGTATTGGCAGTCAGAAAGATGGGCTTGAAGAGACAAGGGTGCTTCATTGGTAATGGACTGGAGTGTTTTAAGGACAAGAGGATCTGACTTGAAGGCATCCTCAACAAGGGAGGCAAGGGATGAGTCAATGAGTTGAACAAACATTGATGAAGGGAGAAGCATGGTGGTCCCATTGTTGGGGTCAGACGAGGGATAGAGATCAGAACACTAAGATAGGGCATTGGGGGTGGTGGGAGTTTGCTGGAAACATGACAGAGTTTCAGATTGTAATCTGTGAGGTCAAGGAGCCACCTGGCTTGGTGGCGGCTCAAGTGTTGGGTGGTGCAGAAGTATGTGAGGTTCTTGTGGTCAGTGAAGACCTGAACAGGAAAGGATGCACCTCTGAGATATTCATGCCACCCTCTGAGGGCACAAAGGATTGTCAGGAGCTCATGATCATAGATATCATAGTTCTGCTTGGCAGGAGAGAATGAGGAAGACAGGTATGAACAGGGGTGCCAGTCACCATTGGCATCAGTTTGGAGAAGGACTGCACCAGACACATACTTGGAAGCATTGGTGGTGATGGCAAAGGGGTGTGTGGGGTCAGGCAGTTGGAGGACAGGCTTGGACAAGAACAGGTCCTTCAACTGGAAAAAGGCCATGTCACACTCTGGTGTCCAGTTTCAAGGAAGGTTTTTCTTGGTAAGCTCAAGAAGAGGGCAAGTGACCAAAGAGTACTTAGGAATGAACCTTTGGTAGAAGTTGGCAAAGCCAATCAAAGATCTCACTTCCTTGAGGGAGGCAGGGGTCAGCCAGGACATGATCCCATCGAGCTTGATGGTGTAAAGTTGATAGAAAGCCCAGAGTGGGTTTTCTAACAGTGTAAGTATGGGTTGCAAGCAGGTTTACCTGACCCACAGGGGACTCAAAGGACTAGGAGAAGGTAAAAGACCAATATTCACTCACTGTAGAGCTGGAAAAGATGAGTCCGGACCTTTCCATTTGGTAGGGCTGAGAGTCCAACTTTTCGGTTTCAGATTGGAGCACTCGACTTGACTTGACTGGCTGGGGTTGTGGCAGAATCGACAGTTTTGATTCTTAGAAAATGAGACTTGTGATTGAGAGAAGATAGAATTCAATGTAGACCAAAGTCTGAGATACAAAGTTTATAGTCTGGAAAAACCTGAGACTTTATACATATCGGGTCAGTGAAGTAAGTCAGGTATGGTAATGACGTGACATGACAATGGTGACAGTATGTAATACAAAGGAAAGAAAATGACTAAGTATGACAGACCCAGGTGAACCCATGGTCACTCAGAACAGAAACCGATACAAAAGAAAGAAACCAAACTTACTAATTCAAATCTGGGGCACTCGTGTTGGATGGTGAAGAGAGGTTAAATGACCTAGACTGCTATATGTCTCCAGAAAGGAAATTAGCAGGTCAGCAACACAAAGAAAGAAAATGAAGGGATGATAGGTCCATCCCAGGGGGAATTCATAGAGTAGAGCTCCATGGAAGAGAACCACAGGACTTACAGGAGGAGAAATGGATGATGATCAGGAAGAGCTCCTATGCTTCAGACATGGCTGACAAGCACAGGACTTGATTCTTCATAGATCAGGAGAGAAGGATGAACAGATGATCACAGACATGGCTTTTGCATGGTAGGGGACACTGGTCTTCTACAATGGGATTCATAGCGATCTGTCCAGGCTTGATGATGAGCCCAAGGTACTTAACTTCTGTGGCAGAAAAGGTGCACTTTTCGAGTTTCAGGTGAAGATTTAACTCTTTCATGCATTTGAGTACTTGGTGAGTGCATTTGGTATGAGTAGCTTCGTTGGGGAAGGCAATCAGAAGGTCATTCATGTAAATGATGAGCCATTCTTCCATGATCATATCTTGGAAGCAGTCATTCATAAACTGTTGGAAGGTAGTGGGGAAGTTGCACAGACTGAAGAACATAATGGTAGGTTCAAAGAGCCTCTTGTGGATAATAAAGGCAGCTTTCCACTGGTGTCCATTTTTGATATGGACATTGTTGTAGCCCCAGTAAACATTGAACTTGATAAAGACCTTGGTGTCTTTAAGCTTGTCTATGAGATTGGAGACAAATGGGAGGGGGTACACATTACAGATGGTATGTTCATTTACATATTGGTAGTTCTGGCAAGGGTAAAGTTTTCCATCCTTCTTTTTATTGAAGAAGAAGGGGGAGGCTTGGGGGGAGTTCAAGGGACAGATCTTTCCAGCTTTGAATTTCTCTTTCAGGAAGTTCTCAGTAGCTTTTTATTCATCAGGGAACTGTCATATCCATGACAACTCCGGTCCTTCCAGAACCAACTCTGCTGGTATCTCCAGTGAGAACTCACCAATTATGCACTCTCATCTCTTCAGACCTATGTAGATATCTCATGTGACTCCCTTGTTCCTTATTTAGTTAGTTCTCACGCTTTGTACCTTCCTCCGATCCTGTGCAGCACAGCTCCAGCGAACTGTGCACCCGGTGCACTGCTCCGGTTATGTTTCCTCTGAACTCCGTCTTACCAATCTGATACGTACATACTTACTCATCTGTCTCCTCCACAGTATATATAGTGTACAAACCTCCTGTAATGACTTCAGTCATGATATCGAATAGACTAGATGTCCTCCCATACTCAGCTTGATGCCAGACTCCCATTGTAACCCAATGGTAATCCTCCTCTCCGAGTCACTCCAACTCATCTCCACACCTCCGAACCCTCCGACAAATACAGGACCACATACCGAGACTTGGATAGTGGTGCACCACATAAGGTGAAGCCAAGGTCCTATTGATATCTCCGGAGTTCTGGAGATACACCAGAGTTCGTCCGCATGGCTCTAACAGGAACAAGGGGTAGATTTTCCCTATCTTAGGGATGAAGGTTTCATTGAAGTTGATCTCATGGTCATATGGTCTCAAGGGGGGTATGTGGTTGGTGGCTTCCTTGCAGAAGACTTCCTTGAAATTCTCATACTCCTTAGGAAGAACAATGGGGGTTTTCTTGGGGGATGTGGCAGCTGCAAGTTTGACTGCAGTACTGACATGGGTGATGATATCAAAGTTGGGAACATAGTATGCCCCACTCTTGCAAAGATGGTTGGTGGACATCCCATACTGGTAGTGGTAGTCCTGGACTGGAGGTGCTTTGTAAAGTGATACAATGGTGAATGGCAAGTGGTGGGTTCGATGGTGTCATGGGGGTAGTAGCTTCTTGGTCAGAGGGGTTGGGTGAGTTTTCCACTGGAGGCAGAGGTGTGTGTGGGTGATGAAAGAATTTCCCATGAAGGGGTTGGCAGAGGAGCGATAGGGGTGAATGGTGGCTTATGTGATAGTAGCCAAGTACAAGGGGAAGAGTCTAGCCTTTTGTTACATCTGATGTTTGCAAGGGCAGGCATAGAACCTTTGGGGCTTTGGACTTAACTGTGGATGAGGGTGATGACATTTAATGAATGTGATGTATCCCAGAAGACCTTCCTATTATGAGGTTTGATGATGAAGGATGCTACCAAGTTAATGGTGGACAAGGAGTATGCCTACTATTGAGGACAGACAACAAGGACTTCACACTTAAGGGTGGTAGGCGAGGTCAATGATGGAGACTCCCCACTTAAGGGTGGTTTACAGTGGTTGCAAACAAGAAGGTATTAAGACTACCCTTAGGCCTGTATTATGGAATGGGAATACCAATGTATTTCTGAGGTGGTACAAGGTAGAGGGTTCAAGGTAAAAGGTAAGACTAGACTAAGGTTCACATGACTGATGACATGGGTTTATATGTGTAAGGAAGTTTAGGGCAAGCATGGAATGTAATGGAATGTGATGGCAACAGATGATGAGTCATGGAATTGTAGTCAGTGATGAAAAGAAATAAATGTCCAAATTGGGACTTATACCCATGTATAAGTAAGCATTAAGGGATGAAAGAGGAATGAAAGGGGCTGATCATAACATTCCTCTGGACACAGTCCTCTGGTCTTCTGGCCATCTCTGGCCAATGTTTCTCTTCAATCTCTGATGTCTGACTGGGGTTTGGGTGGAGAAAGATCAGGTCTTAACACCACTACAGTCTGCCTGTATCCATAAAGCTCAAGACCTAATATTCAATTCATAGAATCTCCACAGAGAAGCCTGAAAGATATTTTCCCATATTAAAATGTGCAAAGGTGATAATGGGGCTACATTTTAATAGGTCAAACTCATCTGCAATGCCATTGATAAAGAAATTTTTTGATGTTCAAGAGAGGCACTTGTATGCAACTGAATAATATGAGCTGACTGGGCTTTTTCAGCCTGCTACTTTTCTGTATTCCTCCACCAACCCTGCATCTCAGTTTGACAACACAGATATAGAATTTGAAACAACTCAGAACCACTAAAGGCTCTATGTCACTTTTCAGGCAAGGAGAAGGGTGAGTCAATGTCTTAGATGCTGAGGAAATACCAAGAGGACAAGACTGTCCTTTGGTGGCTTGATTCATATCCTTTATATACTACATGGTGTTTGTACATATTGTATACTAATCTAAGATGTTCATGCTGTCCATGCATGTATCTACTGTATTTGAGATCATATGGAAGCATTATATAGACTTGCAAATGCCTGATGTACCCCACACACAGCACTCCAGAACTC